>OX638068.1:45746025-46006535 GCA_951804385.1 Trifolium dubium
ATGATTGATTAGAAAAACAAGTTTTATGAAGGTTGTCATGATTTTGGATGAAAGTGATGAAATGAGGGTTTGTATTAATCACTTATCATAAGAAATTTGTGAATATAAAAAAAATGCTGTTAAAAATATACTATCACCAAAACAGGATTGACACATCAATTCTAGAGAGAATTGAGAAAGCTTCAACTCATTTCCATCAACCAAATTCCTATAAACTTTGAGCTGGATTTGTTGAACACCTTAAAAACATTGAATAAAAGGAAAGTAATAACCATTAATTCCTTGTCAAAATACTATTTCTTAAGGGTCTCATATCTTCAACAATACAGACATACATCCAAATCCTTGTCATAATCTTCATTTTCATGGTGGCCGGTAGGGGTGATCGCGATGCGATTTGGTTCGATTTTGACCAAAAAAGTCAACCAAACCAAACCAAACCAATGTGGTTCGGTCGCCGCAGTTTACTATATAACATTGTACTATTGTAGTACGTACTAAATAATTTTACACATCTAAAAAATGTTTATATGATAAGTAATCTGACCACTAATATCTGACCACTAATATTCAGATTGAGTTGGATGAACAATGAATTATCCAAATTAATTTTTTGTTGTTTTATATTAAATGTTTTTATATAATAAGGAAATTGACCACTAATATCAGACCACTAATAACTCAATTTATTTTCTCAAAAAATAATGTAATTTATGATGAATCATAATTTAATATCTCTTATATTAATTTTTTTTTTGGCAACAAATCAGTGATAAATTTGAATTTTTTTCCTTTTCCGGTTACATGATGAAATTTGATTCAGTATTTTTTCTGACACAAAAATTTGATTAAAAATTAAAAATTAAGATAAAATAAAACCGATAAAAAATTTAAATTATAGTTGAGGGTAAAACAGTAATACCGCATCACTTGAAAAACACGTAATTGACCCAATAAGTCGGTGACTTAGCCTATAAATACAAACCCTTCTATCATTCATGAAACTATTTGCTTCGTGCGTTTCAGATCTTAGGGTTTCTTTTTCTCTCTTTCGTGCCTCTTTTTATAGCCGCCAGAGAAAATTCTTGAATCAACGAACACAGACCCTAATATCTTTGTATTCTCACGTTCGCTATAATCATCAGACACTCTTTAATCGAAGAAGATGTCTCGTTGCTTCCCTTTCCCACCTCCAGGGTATTTGAGGAAAAGCGATGCCTTGATCGACGATTCGATTAAGGTTTGTTGAGCCACTTTCGATTTTGCGTTTGTGCTCAACTTCGTGTGTTCATGCATCTTTTTCTGTATAACATGCGATGCTTAGATTGTTCATTACCATTAGTCTTAATAATAAGATCAAAATCCCGATCTGAAATTTTTTAACCTATTGATTTCTGATTTTCTTGAAAATAATAAACGATCTGGATTATGTTAATTAGGGTTTTCTTCTAAGTTATTCAAATCGTTTGTTGGAATAAATTTTTGGTAAGAAAATAACAAATTAGGGTTTTAATCTAGGTTATTGAAATAAGTTTTTTGAATAGATAATTCATTAGGGTTTGAAAATATATACCGATCCTTTCAAAATTACACAAAAACATATTTAATTATTATTTGTTCGCGGGTGTTTGTGATTTTATTAACTTTTAATAATAATTAGCTTTTTTTAATCAAAATTAAGAAGTTTACCCCTATCTTGAACCAATATTTTCAGTCAAATTCGTGTTTATGTTAGGGTTAGGGTATTATGCAGGTGATTTTCAGTTAATGTATATTTGACTTGTTATGTTCAATGTGATGTGATCATTTACGAATCTATAGTCATAGTACACACATTGTGTTGTATATTTGACTTGTTATGTTCAATGTGATGTTAATAGTTCTTGATCTTGTATTGCAATATTGTGGCATGATGCTTGTACACACAATGTAATTGGTTACTTGATTTTTATAAGCAAGATTGAAATGCTTGCTTGCATATAGAATATTATCTTCTTTGGTCTTCCGTATCTGCTATTTGAAAATGTTGTTATGGTGCTTTAAAGATCCGTTTGGATTTGGAGAAGCCCGATAAAGACAGGAAGGACAAGAAGGAAAAGGAACAGAAGAAGAGGGAGAAGGAGGAGAGAAAAAAGGAGAAAAGAGAGAAGAAGGAGAAGAGGAAAAGAGACAAAGAATATGAACAAAAAGTTTCAACCTCTCAATCAAGTGTTGGTATAAAGTTCAAGTTCAATGACGACATAAAGGAGCCCAAGGACAATGGAAAGTTGCTTGAGGGTGATGATTGTGAAAATGAACAACTTGAGAGGAGTGGTATTACAGAGGAACATGATCAGCCTGTCTCTTCTCCTCAAGAACCGTGTACCTCCGACAGTTCTCAAAGCAGCACGAGAAAAAGGAGCAAGTTGTTACCTAGTCAAGATCATGGTGAGAAAGCTTAAAAGCTGCTTAATTACATTGATCATTGTTGTGTTGTTAAAATACTACCCTTGTTTGGAATCTAATTTGTTCTCTTATATGAAACAGGGCCTGCCATTCGAATTCGACTTCCATTGAGGAAACACCAAGAACCTGAGGTATCCAAACAAGGATTTGAATTGGGGTCTTCTTCAAGAAGTGTTGGAATTCCTCATTCAGGCTGTCAGGAAATAAGAAAAATTGAATGCCCTCTACAGGGTATCACAAAAAATCAGAGTACCAATCGGTTCCATGGACACTCAACTTCTGAAGTTTGCAAACCATTGAAGAATGCTGTCCATGGAAATTCTGCTTCCAAAGTTAGCAAGTCATTGCAGAATTTGGTCTCTGTTGATGCTAAACCAGCAAATGAAACAGTTGATGATGAAAGTCAAAGGATAGAGTCATTATATAAATCTCTACTTAAAATTCAGCCAGTGACATATGACGGATTGGATTTATTAGATCAAGATTGGTTATTTGCGGAAGCAAAGCCTGTCTCAAAGAAACAGAAGACAAGTGCATTACTGTGTTCAAAATCTCTATGGCCAAAGGCTCAATATATGGCAGACGTTGACATATATGCTTTGCCATACACAGTTCCATTTTGATTTTTTTTTTTGAAATTTTGTAGACGTTAGTAGGGTTCAGTGTTCTACAATATTGAAGAACCTGTCCATTATTTTTTAAACAGGAAAAAAACCTTGTAACAACATTTCATTGTAACAGAACACGAAATACATTTTTTTGCCTACTTAACATGGTTGATGGATTATGTAATTTTCACATCGATACTACAGTAGTATACTAGTATTCCAAGAACGTATATTTTGTCTTTTTATTTATGAGAAAAATGGAGAATTACAGACAGTTTTAACTTGTTTATCATTACAATATCACTGACTGACTGATAGTGTTTCTATCGTAATGTTGATACTTCATACTCCAAATGTTTTTGACGCTGCATTCAATCCTTTCGCTTTAACTCAAACAGTTGCACAGCATCTTAAATTCCAATTCCGATCTTATTGTCATTTGGCCAGGTTCGTTACATGTTGATTTGAGATCCAAACATAAGAACCAGTGGCTCATACAAATACAATAACTAGCAGCAGTTAGCAGAGAAAAATAATAGCATAATACTACCTCCATAGTCCATATCAAAATATATGACTTTTTTTAGGCACAAGTTATGATGCATAAGCCATCCTTATGCACCGTGCATAAATACCTCATATTACTTAGTGCACCTCTCAAATTTCTAGTACACCCCCACCTAAATTTCTTAGTGCACCCTCAAATTTCTAGCACACCCCCCAAAATTTTTAGCGCACCCCCAAATTGAGAGTGTGTTAGAAATTTTAGGGGTACATTAAGCAATTTTTATTACTTATGCACGGAGCTTATGCACCATAACCAATCCTTTTTTTTTACCGTATCACACAAATTAAAAAATATATGTCGTGTTTTAGAGGAGTTAAAATTTTCACTATTTATTAGGCTTTCAATATTTTCCATTATTCTATAGTTTTAAAAATATAAATATAACCCGTCAAAAAAAAATATAAATACAAAAGTAATTTTTTTGGTATAATATTGGTGTGAATGGTAAAACTAGATAACTATAGTAGAAAAAGTAGTTTTAAAAGAGTCTAATTTTTTAATAATACACCCCAAATTAATTAAAATCTTTAATAAAAAAACGAAAATAATCACATAGTAACTCATTTTACAGTACTACCTTTAAAAAACAGGTTAAACAGAAGAAACACAGTTATTTTGTCCTTGGCTCGTGTCATGTTGGTGAGGTGAGTGGCTTCAGTTGTTACCATACACCACTTGATCATTGAAGAGAGTTCACATTCACCGCGATACTGATAAACACGGCGTCAACGACCTTCTCCTTAGATTCAATTGAACTAGTTAGTTAGTTAGTTAGTAACTGTTAAATCTGTGCTCCGAGCGATCTCTCTGACGAATTGGAACAGTAATGATTTCTAATAATGACTTCCACGACGAAGACAAATGGCTCGCCGAAGGAATCGCCGCTATTCAACACAACGCATTCTTCATGCATCGCGCTCTTGTACTCACTCTCTCTCTTTCATAACCTAATTCGCTTTTCGCTTTTCTTTTCTCATGAATTGAATTGAATTGAATCCAATCCAATCCAATCGAATTCGCAGGATGATAATAATCTGAGAGATTCACTCAAATACTCTGCGCAGATGCTATCTGAGCTTCGAACTTCTAGGCTTTCACCTCATAAATATTATCAACTCTGTAACTATTTTATATTTCTTCTTCCATTTTTCCTATTCCTATTCCTATCCTATACTACTACATTTTCATTCATTTCTTCTTCATATCTATTTTCTGTTTTTTTGCTTTAGATATGAGAGCCTTTGATGAGCTACGGAGGTTGGAGATGTTCTTCAAAGACGAAACTAGACACGGTGTTTCAATTGTTGATCTCTACGAGCTTGTTCAACACGCTGGAAATATATTGCCTAGATTGTAAGTCATTCTTTCTAATTTTGCTTCTTATTTCAACTATAATAGTTATTATGTGATTTCAACTATATATAGTCTCGCGTTTATTTCTTAACGGTTTAGATCAAAATGACGATTGCTTGTGTGATACAATCATACCATACGACCCAATTTGAGTAGCTAGAACTAAAAGAATGAAAATTTATTATTGTTTTCATTGAGACGATACAAATGCTTATATAAGTTGATGCACGCATTCAGTAAGATTACTATATCAGCCACACAATAGTAGTGGTAACATAATAAGCGTAAAGATCATTCTAGACTAAACTTGTTGAGTCATTATTCGTTTGGTCACAAGGATCCTAATGTTGTGGTTCTGAATGAGTGTGATGCTATTGTTGTTAATTTACTTTCAGGTATCTTCTTTGCACGGTAGGATCCGTTTATCTTAGATGTAAGGATACTCCTGTAAGGGATGTTCTTAAAGACCTAGTGGAGATGTGTCGCGGCGTTCAGCATCCAATCCGTGGTCTGTTTTTGAGGAGTTATCTTTCTCAAGTCAGCAGAGACAAGTTGCCTGATATTGGTTCTGAATACCAAGATGGGTGAGGCCTTTTTTACTTGGTTTAATGTATCAGTAGTTTTTGAGTATCTTGTGTTAGTTATTCAGTAAAGTTTGTACTTCCCCCCCTCCTACATGTAACCATGTCTTCGCTTTCAATTTTAAATATAGGAAAATTTATATTTTTGATGCTATGTTTTGGTGAACAAGAATTAAATGAATGAGGATTGAGTGTGGATGCTTTTGTCTGCAGAGATTATGGCAGTGTAAAGGATGCAGTTGAATTTGTTCTAGAGAATTTCTCAGAAATGAACAAGCTTTGGGTTCGATTGCAGCATCAGGTTCGTTGAGCTTCTTTCACTCTAATATAGTCTTGTCTTATGAGATGCATAGCACCACAGTACTTGCATGCCATAGCCATAGAGGTAAAAATAAATCATGAGAACATGATTTCTGGCCATGCAGGTGTTATGGTGCTTGTGAATCATGCTTAATCTTTGGCGATCCTGAGCTCAGGACTTCAATTGGGCTTTCTGGTCTGCAGGGACCTGGTCGGGTAAAAGAGAAGAAGGATAAAGAAAGGAACGAGCTTCGTGATCTTGTAATACAAAAATATGAGACTATCTCCTTATAAAGTCGTGTGCTATGCCTTTGAACAAATAGGTTACACATTTTCCTTTTCTCAAATTATTAGGTAGGGAAAAACCTCCATGTTCTGAGTCAGATAGATGGTGTGGACCTTGAGATGTACAAAGACACCGTTCTTCCAAGTGTTCTAGAGCAGGTCTATTAAAGTACTTTTTCTTCCCAAAACGTATTGTTTTCGTCTTATTATTAGCCTTGATTTTATAGTGGCTCTCAACTGTCTAAATTGTCTTGAGCAGGTTGTCAACTGTAAAGATGAGCTTGCCCAATTTTACCTCATGGAGTGCATAATCCAGGTTTTTCCAGATGAATACCACTTGCAGACACTTGAGACACTCTTAGGTGCTTGCCCCCAATTACAGGTGAGCAACATGATTATAGCAGAAATAGATGACCTTTTATGTGTTTGCGATTTGAAAAGACATTCTAGCGGTGGCTGGTCAGCCTTATGTGTGAGGAGGAATACATTTTTGTATCTGCTTGTAATCCTTTTCATGGAGGAAGGTTTACTTATCACGTCTAATTATCCACACTTAAATTTTTGAAGAAAATTAATTAAATGAAATTTAATGTACTCTACTGTGTGTGTGCGCGCTTGCGCGCTCGTGCAAATCCTCTGATAAGTGAAGAGTAAAGGCAGTGCAAATGTTCTTTTTATGTGGTTCTTAAAGTTGAAAACATTTTCTCTGCTCTGACTGACTGGATTGTATTTGCAGCCCACAGTAGACATCAAGACAGTGTTATCTCAGTTAATGGACAGGTTGTCAAATTATGCTGCCTCAAGTTCTGAAGTAAGTCTTGTGCTCCTTTGTCATAAGTTAAGCTCCCAATTGTTTATTGATACATTTATGTCTCAGGTTTTACCCGAATTTTTGCAAGTGGAAGCATTTACCAAACTAAGTACTGCAATAAGCAGGGTAAGTTGTGTTTTCTTGAGTTCGAAACTTTTACTCAAACTTGATCTGTGAGAACTAAAGATAAGATCACCTGATATAACTTCAGACTATAACCGAACAAATGTGGTGATTTTGTTCAATGTTTTTTTTTTCCGTCTTGATTAATGTTTTACAGCAGTTCCTTAAACCAAAACTTTATTCATATAATGTTACCTCTAGAATTTCTGAAGCATGCGTTTCTGTACTATTATTTCTTTTCCAACATGTTGCATTTTGTTGAAATTTTGTCAATAAATAGTAAAGAGTATTATAGGAAAAAAAAACCAAATATTTTTTTTATTAGAAGTAACAATTTATTGGTTGTCTTGGTATTGTAAATAACCTTAAAACGAAGGAACACAATGAGCATTTTTGTACTTGTATTTGTAGAAGTTGTACGGGTTGTTGGCAGCGGCCGCAGCGCACTGTTAGAAACAACCAAGGCTATATAATGTTGTCATGAACATAACCTGCATTTGACTACAGGTGATAGAAGCACAGGTTGACATGCCTATTGTGGGTGCAATAGCTTTGCATGTTTCTCTTCTTACATTTACTCTCCGTGTTCATCCAGATCGACTTGATTATGTGGATCAAGTACTGGTATGTTACTTTTCAAACATGACAGCATCTTCATGATCAAAGCTATTTTCGTATGGCATTCTGTGGATAGGATTTTCACATTTGCTAAGCTGCCTCTATTCTGGAATTTTTGCAGGGATCATGTGTCAAGAAGTTGTCTGGAAAACCAAAGCTTGATGACAATAGAGCAACAAAGCAAGTCGTTGCACTTTTAAGTGCCCCACTTGATAAATACAATGATGTTGTGACTGCCCTGACACTTTCCAATTATCCTCGTGTGATGGATCATCTTGATAATGCAACAAATAAAGTCATGGCTCTGGTTATTATTCAAAGCATTATGAAGAATAACACCTACATATCTACTGCCGATAAGGTATGTTACCTAGCTGTTGGTTAATTGTAACAACTTTATCTCTATGTAACAATGTTCTATGTGCTTTTGTAGGTTGATGTTTTATTTGAATTAATCAAAGGTCTTATAATGGATTTGGATGGAACATCTGAGGATGAGGTATACCTGATACTGTTATTGTTTTCAACCCTTTGCTTGTAAGATACAATTGCTATGTGTAACCTGTACATTTTCAAATGTTTATTAAAAACTATTTATACAACCAAACCAAATTTGTGGAATATATATATGCTTATTTCCTAAATTAGTATAGTATTTGCTCAACCTCGGCCCAATTTTAATACTTCTTTTATCTTGCCCATAGATTGATGAAGAAGATTTCAGCGAGGAACAAAATTCTGTTGCTCGCCTTATAAACATGCTTTATAATAATGACCCAGAGGAAATGTTCAAGGTAATTACAAGTGTATTAAGAGTCTTATTGAATTCCTCTGGTGTTTCTCTATCAACTCCTACACCTAACTTGTAACTCACTTTACTTCAGATAATATGTACAGTAAAGAAACATATTATGAGTGGAGGACCAAGGCGCCTATCTTTCACTGTTCCTTCTCTCATACTTTCAGCGCTTAAGGTATATTTCTTCCTTTATTGTACTATTCTTTCAATGTCTTGATTGCCTGCAATATTTAGCACGCTTCTTGAGCGGAACTCTACATTGTGAATTATTTAAATGGGCTGCCTGGTGCTGTCAGGTTCATATTCCATAATAAATCCATCAATTAAATGGCTCCTTTAATTGGCCCCTTAAGTTAAGCTTGTGGAAGCATTTTGTAAACATTTACAAAATGGTGTACCATGGCAATGCCTTCAACTTTAGAGTTTCAAGGTTTTATATTTATGATTTAATGGTCAAACCTCAAATTATTTTAACCTTGTGGTGGCTTTTATTGTGGCAAATATTATGTTATCATATTAGTATACTACATAAATTGTACGCCTCCCTGTGTATGTGTGTTTACTGTTTACTTATTTGGAGTGAAGAACTCAGCTCTTTTTCTGTCGTCTTTTTCCATTTTGGAATCATGCTTTACTGCAGTTAATCAGGCAATTGCAAGCCCAAGGTGGAGACATAGCAGGAGAAGAAGAACCTGCAACACCCAGAAAAATATTTCAGCTTTTAAATGAGGTGAACTAAAAACTTACTTCAACTTTCAAGAATAATTTAGTTTTGCTTCACAAGCCCATACTGGCTTACAATTTTAAAATATTCTTCATTAAGCTATCTTGAAACATTTTTTAAAAATTTATCGGCATACTACTGTGTAGTGTACTAAATCATATCTGATATATATGTTATGTTTTTGCACCACCTATTATCATCATATGTGATGGAAAAATAACAGTATTTTGATACAGACCATCGAAGTTCTATCTTCTGTATCATCTCCTGAACTGGCCCTGAGACTGTATCTGCATTGTGCCGAGGTATGCTTGACCTTGCAAACTTACATGATCAAATTTGTTTCGCTTTTGTTTCCCCCTTCACTCTCAATCAGGCATCAGAATACAAGGAAATGGGACCGCATAATAAGTTTGGGCTTGAAAACTGATTCTGTGTTTGCCACTCAAACATATTTTATGGGAATACTATTTACCTATTCAGATTGATGGTTTAGGTCTTTAGTTTGAACGGGAATACAATTTTTATGGGTCTTTGCAAATTGATAGACCCACGGTTGTTAGAAGGATAGCGTGGGGAATATTAAAAATACTTACTCAAAATGGACAGCAAAATAACTGAATGCATGGACAAGTGGTATTTTGGATTTTGGGGTGTGTGTGTGTGTGTATGTGATGAAACTCGAGAGAGTTCTTATTCTATTTTCATACTACGAGTCTCTGCATTTTGTGCTTTTCTACTCAGTTTACAGTTTTGTCTTCGTGCAACTTAAACTTTCACTTATTTCTAAATAATCCTTAAACTTTTAGTATTGTGTTAAATATCTAAGCACTTCTAGAACCCTCCCCTTAAAAAGTAGCTATCAAGGGGGAAGAACCAAGCCACTTAAATACTCCAGTCACCAAGCATCCCATACTATTTGATGTGGGAATTGCACACCCCACAATACCCAAGTCTCTATCATAGTATCGCCCTTGAGAGCCAATTTCCTGATGGTCTATGACACTTTACTCAACCTTTTTGGTCGGCCCATATTTGATAGGAACTGGATCATATTGGCAATGAAAAGAATCTATTATTATTATTATTATTATTATTATTATTATTATTATTATTAAATGAGTTGAAAAATGTGGTTAACCTTTAGTGATTAATGAGCGCAAGTTAAGATCGACTCGATCGGGAGTTTGATTGCTGGCTGGAACAATAATTGGCTAGTTTTTCCATCTCCACTATTAGCTTTAATGTTGTTCAACGTTATTATGGTTTTTTATCCCGATTACGATAAAGCCTGTCTTTTTGCACAATTATTCGTGTCTTTTTCATAGCTCTTTTTCTGTGATTATCAGGCTGCGAATGATTGCGACCTCGAGCTTGTGGCGTATGAGTTTTTCACTCAGGCATTTGTATTATACGAAGAAGAAATTGCGGTACTTGCTATGCTAATACATCAATCCTTTTTATGATTTTCTTTATGCGACTAAGGTGGCTGTTTCTAATCTCTGGTAATAAAAATTTAGGATTCTAAAGCCCAGGTAACTGCAATACATTTAATTATTGGCACTCTCCAGAGAATGAGCATCTTCGGTGTTGAGAACAGGGATACATTAACACACAAGGCCACAGGGGTATGTTATTGATTAGTACTTATTTTCCTTTTTCTGTCCTCTTTTTCCTTTAAAAGAGACTGTCTGTTGGATGAGGGATAACAATGGGGATTGAAGGGGACAGGAGGGAAGGGAATAATTCCTCTTTTATTTTTTTTGGGGGGGTGGGGGTGGGTTCAAGCATTTTGATTGGAAAGGAAACATTAGAGTATTAATGAAATTCTCTCTCTCAAACCAAGCTTCTTAAAGTGATATATAAGAACCATATTGAAATGTTACAACTCTAGTAACCCATTCCTTTCCTTCACCATGCATTTGGATAAACAATAAGAATTCAGTATAAATTAAGTTGTGTGATGACTTTTCTCCGGAGGATGGATATTAAACAAATGGTTTGTGGCAATTGTTGTCAGCTGTTTAAGTATTCATGCCACAACCTAATATGGTGTTGTATCTTTCTGCAGTATTCTGCAAAGCTATTGAAGAAACCTGATCAGTGTCGTGCTGTTTATGCATGCTCACATCTCTTTTGGGTTGATGATCAAGATGGTATTAAGGATGGAGAAAGGTATGCTGGAAAATACTCAAGTAGGTTTAATTGGGATGGTTTGATTGATTCATGCATTAATGCCTTAATTATATTACATTAGATACCAGTTCTAACAACTAACAATTCTTAAAGCATTTATGCCTTTGCATGATTTATCAAATGTAATTATGTCATTGCATCATTGACGTACACCTTTTAAATTGCCACCTTGTCTTCTGGTTTTTCTCTTGGAGATGAGTTATTGACAGTTTGATTACAGGGTGTTGCTTTGTCTTAAGCGTGCTCTGAGGATTGCAAATGCTGCTCAGCAAATGGCCAATGTAGCCAGGGGTAGCAGCGGACCAGTTACACTTTTTGTTGAAATACTGAATAAGTTAATCACCTTAAGCTATAAAACTGTTTGGTTTGGTTTAGTGAACTGTTTTCATGGTTTCTTTACTTACGGATAAGTATGTTCCAGGTACATTTACTATTTTGAGAAAGGAAATCCACAGATCACTGGTGCTACTATCCAGGGGCTTATAGAATTAATCAAGACTGAGATGCAGAGTGATTCTGCATCAGCTCTCCCAGCTTCGGATCCTTTCTTTTCTAGCACACTGAGATACATTCAATTTCAAAAACAGAAGGGCGGTGTACTAGGTGAAAAATATGATTCTATCAAGGTCTAAAACTCTAAATCACTACTCTGCGCTGAACTGGCTTATTTGAGATGCTCAAATGTACATTTATGCAGAAACTCGATCATGTATTTAGATTGTTCATCTTCATCCCAACAACAAAAAAGGTTAATCAATGTTCATCACTTATACATTAAAATTGCAGTGTCATCAAGGTCATTTTCAAATCACCGTTCACATATCCAGTGTAATGTTTCATATTAAACCACATAAATTGAATGTTCCCTGACGGTGCGTTAAGATGCTTGTGGTGGCAACATGACCATTTTATAACTGATATTTTCAGCTCGTTCATCAAAGATTGTAGTTTGACGGATAATATTGCCCAACTCATTTGCTTAAAAAATTAATCGATTTTCCTGACGGTGAAAAGACCAGTGAAAACTACTGCTGATGAATTGGTTTAAATGGTCGATTTTTAATATTATTTCTGGTATTTTTTAAAATTCTAAAATTAGATTTAGTTAAATAAAGGGTCGTTCATAAACCAAAGGGGTTCATATACATGATATGCTATTATCATTTCCTGTTGATTTATTTGTAGAAAGTAATTTTGTTTGTATTAACTTGAAATTTTATGTCTTAATTTTTGTGTAGTTTTTGCTATTTTATTAGTCAATATATTATAAAATATTAAAAGTATGTAATTATTTTTTTCAATTAGGGTATAATTTTTTTGGTAAATAATTACGATGGAAGTAAGGTTAAGTTATTAAACATGAATTCTATACATAAAGGAAATATATACTTTTGGTGTGGCTTTATGCTTATCAATTCTACCATTTATTTATTATTTAATTCAATAATTGAAAATTTCAAATATCTATGCTTTTATATAAAAAGATATTTACTACTCCATCCGTCCCAAAATATAAGAGAAAAAAACTCAATTCTTTTGTTTCAAAATGTAAGAGAAAAAGTTCAAACATTTATATTTTCAAGAAAATTTATTCTCTCTTACTTTTTCTATAACCAACAACCAATAAAAATTGTTTTTACATCTTTTCATACAACTTTTTTCAAAAAAAATATTCCCAATCATTATATTTTAGTTTTTTTTAATAAATGTGATTTTTGTTTTTTCTCTTACATTTTGGAACGGAAGGAGTATTGGACGGGAGAGGTAGTTAATATTTTGTGAGCATATATTTTTTTTGCCAATGAAAGTCACTTTTTCAGTCACTATAATTCATTCATGTTCACTGTTCAGTTAACTACTACCTCTCTTTCCGCCCTTGTACTTTTTCAGTAGTGTTTGATAAGGTAAACAATGAGATTTTTGTTTTTACATGAAGAAGTGATAGGCTTTGAATGATAGAAACGCAAATTACATTATTTATTTATTTATTTATTTATAAGTTTGTAACATTCTGCAACAGCCAATTATAGGCTTGAATTTTTATAGTAGGATTCATATATAATTTGGATCCTTACCTTTGAATTGTTGGAATGCTCATCAGACATCCTTACCTTATCTCAACTCAAGTTGCAAACTGCAAATATAATTTGAATCTATATATACTTGGGAAAGTCTGAATTCACTAATATTCTTCATGTTGACGCTTATCTTGCTGTAGACTAACCAATTGTTTATAGATGCTTTCCGGTTTGGCCATAAGCCTCTCATGACTTCCCAATTCTGCAACCTTCCCATGTTGCAGCACTGCAATGCTGTCTGCATCGCGAACAGTCGAGAGCCTGTGAGCCACCAAAATTGTTGTTCGACCTTCCATAAGCTTATTTAGAGCCTCTTGGACCAGCCTCTCTGATACTGTGTCCAGTGCACTTGTTGCTTCATCCAACAGAAGAATGGACGGATCTTTCAGAATAGCTCTAGCAATTGCTACCCTTTGTTTTTGTCCTCCTGATAACTGCACTCCTCTTTCACCAACCTCAGTTCTGTACCCTTCTGGCATTATACTGATGAATTCATGAGCATTTGCTGCTTTCGCTGCCTTCATTACCTCTATTTCTGATGCCTCCTCTTTACCATACTTGATGTTTTCGTAAACCGTCGTAGAGAACAAAGCAGGTTCTTGCTGAACTAATCCTATTCTCTGCCTTAAGGATCTCAAGTTTAGGCTTTTGATATCACATTCATCGATCAGAACCGATCCAGAAGTTGGGTCATAAAATCTCATTACAAGAGCAATCACAGTACTCTTCCCCGAGCCGCTTTGGCCCACTACTGCAAGACTCTTTCCCGCTGAGACTCTGAGGTTTAAGTTCTGTAATATGGTGATATCAGGTCTCATTGGATATTTGAAGCACACATTTTGAAACTTTACCTCTCCTTTGATTTCAGTTATCATCTTGCTATTTGAGTTGTTTGGGTTGATGGCTGTTCTCCTATGGAGGATGCCGAAAACTGATCCTAGTACTTGTGACCCTTTCACAATATCCGGTGTAAGAGCCAGTGTTTCTGCTATTGAAAGAGCAGTGATGATTAAGACCATAAAGGACTTCATGATATCTCCAAAATTTGACTCTTTCTTCTTGATTAAGACGGATGCATACCAAAGTCCAAGTCCATAGGAGCAGAAAGCAAGCAGCTGTGTCACACCATACCCAAAACCTGATATGTGCCCTCTTAGAAGTGCCTTCTTGTTAGGTTTGTTCAGTTCAGACGCAAATTGGATTGATATTCGGTCTTCTGCACCGAATGCAGCAACAGTACGTATGTTTGCAATAGCTTCACGAGCCAAAGAAGTTGCTTTAGAGTATGCATGGCTGTAATCTCCACCAAATCCCTTGAGAAATAATTGCTGCAAAAACAATTACAACTTTCAGATATTCTCTTGGTTATTAATTATGCAGTAAAGAATGAGTAGATGAATAATGAAGTAAAACATGAAGCATGGAAAAACTCATTGTAAAGCTTGTTTTATGAGATTAACCTCTGTGATGGAAGCTCCTATGAGAAGGGGAAGGCAAGCTGCAACCACTAATGTTAGTTTCCAACTTAATGTGAAGGCAATGACAAATGCCGTTAGAGTGAGAGCTACGTTCTGCACAATGGTTGAGAGTCTGTCGGCTAGAGCACTTCTTACTAATGTTGCATCCGCGGCTAGCATTGCTGTTAATGAGCCAGTATTGTTGTCATCCATATCAAACCATGCAACTTCATTGGTAAGAATAGCTGCATGTCAAAGTAATTATAATGATTTAGTAACGCAAAAATAAAATCGATTACAACTGAAAAGCGCAAATAGACTCTGGTTTATGTTTCTCAAGGAAAATTGATGTTTACTTTCTCTGTAAATAAACCAACTTTAGCCTAAGATAAGTTTAATGCATATTATGATTCTAAAAGAATGATTTTGCAGCTTTGGAGTACCTGAGAACATTAATAAACGTACACGGGCGGTGAGACGGTCTCCCATTAATGAATAGAAGTAGTGTTGCAATAGATAAATAGGTATGGTAACAACAGCCGCTCCAACAAATATAAGAGCTACATGATCAACTTCTTGCTTGATCTTGGAACCTTTAGGAGAGTAAAATGCAGTCAAAATGTGTGTGATTCCAAGGGCAAAGAGAGGAGCTTCCATGCCAGCCAAAACTGCTCCTACTGACCCAAGAATTGCATAGGGCCACTCTGGATCATTCAATTTCAGTAGATCCAAAATTGATGGAATGGAAGCAGTGTTTGATGTCAAGCCTTGATCACTTGATTGAAGTTCTCTTTCTGTATTCAACTCCAACTCCTCTTCAGGGTTCAGGTTGTCCGGAAGTTCTCGAAAACTAGAATTTCTTGAGCTTCCTGAGTGAGATATTGAGCTAGAGCTTGCGAAGGTTCGTGGTTCCTGCAAACTCACAAGACTCACATACTCGCCATTTTTGGACATTAAATCCGAATGAGTCCCACTTTCGGAAACCTGACCGTTCTTCAACACAATAATTGTATCTACATCGCGTATGGTGGATAATCGATGTGCAACAACTATTGTTGTCCGGTTTAACATTATCTTTTCCAATGCCTGCTGGACTATGAGTTCTGATTCAGCATCCAATGCGCTGGTCGCCTCATCTAAAAGCAGTATTTTCGGGTTTCTGATCACTGCTCTTGCTATAGCAATTCTTTGCTTTTGTCCCCCTGAAAGTTGTGTGCCACCTTCTCCAACCTGAATTGAAAACAAAAATGTCATTTGCTAATATAAAAATGACTTATATGAGAATCCATGATGAAACTTATTTTAAAGCTATGATTTTTATGTTCAACAACTAACAATTCACCTGCGTATTATAACCTTGAGGCAATCCTGTAATGAAAGAATGAGCATTTGCAGCCTTGGCAGCTTGTATGATTTCATTCATGTTGGCATCTTCTTTTCCAAATAAAATGTTTGCAGCTATAGTTGTGGCAAATAGTGCTGGTTTTTGACTCACCAAACCCATTTGTTCTCTCAACCATCTAAGTTGAACATTCTTCAAGTCATGTCCATCCAACAGGATCTTACCTAGTGAAAAATATTGCATTGCATTAAACTCTCCTCCTAAATATAGAACTACTATATGTTCACAATATAGACACATACATCTATTTTGTCTTATCTGATTCTGATACCAAAAAAACAGTTTAAAGGGGTCTGCAAAATGTACTTTACCTAATCTACATTCTATACTTGCACAGTAATTACCTGAAGTGGGATCACAGAATCTTAGAATAAGGGAAATGATTGTGCTCTTTCCAGAACCACTTGGACCAACAACTGCTACAGTCTTCCCAACACTCACCGAGAAACTCAGATTCTCAAAGATCATATTGGATCTTGAGGGGTAAACAAAGCAGACCTCACAAAAATCAATTTTTCCTGCTACTTGTGACAACACAGTGCCATCATCCAACCTTTTAGATGATTCTGAAACGGATGCAATCATGTTCATGATATTGGCTGCAGCTGCACGCCCTTTAGCAATGGAACCAAGGTTTGGAGCAGCTTGACCAAGGGCGCTATTATAAAATGAAGTGATCATGTTAGTGAATTATTTCCTTAAATCTAATATTTATTCATTTTCTCATGCATTTGTGTTAATGCTCATAGTATTTATAGTTTTTAGGAGTAACAATTTTAAGAGAACAAATTAAATTAAATGTGTTTAACCAAGTGATATAACTCAAGTGGTTAATGAGTTTAAGTTAAAGACGGGTCGTTTGGGAGAATCTACGTTCGAATCATAGCTAGAACAATCTTTGGCAAGACTTAACTTACCTCCTAGCTAACCGAACTCTGGATTACCAAGACTTTTTACTTGGGAGTTGGGAACCGGAAGATTATGACCCAAAAAAATGTTGCTTCGCAACTTATCTATCAAATACCGATGATTATGAATACAAATATATTAGTGCGTTTGTAAAATAAGTCAAATCATATATATTTTGATGGACTTACAATCCACTAAAGATTACGTTGATGATTGTTGTGAATGCTTTCCCTCCATTTGTTTTATGATGTCTCACAAGAATGCTTGCATACCAAAGAAGCAATGCCCAAGCACAGAATAAAAGCCCATATGTAAATCCAACTCCAACACCTTTTGCAAAACCACTCTTCTTTCCAAGCTTCAAAGCCTTATCAAGTGACTTTGAGTATGAACCAACAGCTTTTTCTTCTCCTACAAATGAGTAAACTGTACGCACTTGAGAAATTACCTCTTCTGCAACCTTCCCTGCTTCGGCATAAGCTGCTTCGCCTTTTTCCGATAAAGTAGACATAATTATTGTGTAAGCTCCCCCTGCTATAGCTATGAATGGAACAACAGCCAAGGTGAGTAGTGTAAGCTGCCATACTGATGTAAATCCAATGCTAAATCCAACTACGAACTGAGAAAGGTAACGCATTGCATGCCCGGTCTGCATAACAATGAATCATTGGTTGATGTTTTATGCACATGCATAACAAATTATGATCGTACTCAAATGTTTCACTGAATTGATTATTTTTAGAAGAGTAAAATCCATATATACCTTGTCACCAATTGCATCTTGTACCAAAATTGCATCACTAGAGATGTGGAAAATGATATTAGCATCCCTGGCTTCATTGTCAAAGAAATTGATATCCTTCTTTAGTACTGACTCCAAATATTTTAACCTTAACCGAGCTGTTTGTCTTTCGCCTGTTTGCATCCAAAATGCAACACCTGAAGAAGTACTAACGATGATCAATAATAATGTTCATAGCTAGTATACTCCCTTCAGTATCAATTATCGAATATAAGGAAGCGTATGGTTGAAACAGAAACGAGAAAAGGTCGCGGTTATATTTAGTACTGACTCCAAATATTTTAACCTTAACCGAGCTGTTTGTCTTTCGCCTGTTTGCATCCAAAATGCAACACCTGAAGAAGTACTAACGATGATCAATAATAATGTTCATAGCTAGTATACTCCCTTCAGTATCGATTATCGAATATAAGGAAGCGTATGGTTGAAACAGAAACGAGAAAAGGTCGCGGTTATATTTACCCATCCAAGCAGAAACAAGAACAACTACTCCAAGATAGACCAAGTACAAAGCATGCTGCAATTGACAAGGAATTAATAATTAACACTTCCAACATTACATATTTGCGTAGTGTAACACATACATGTTAGTGGAAGAGGCCAAACAAATATGGTTACCTTACCTGAGAAATTTGTGAGGATAAATTGTGAGGATTGTTAGAAAGGTGTCCCAAAGAATCAATCATACGTCCAAACAAAACAAAGAAAACAGGAAGAGCAGCACCATGAACAAATGCACCAACACTTCCAAGGAACATTAACACATAATCAGTTCTATCAGCTGCACCAAACAATCCTAAAAATGAAACACTCTTCATTTTACTTTGTTTTTTTCGACATTCCTTCTTTTTCTTCGGGTATTTTACATTCCAAACCAGACTCACAAGCTAGCTCCACTTCTTCCATATTCAAAAATTTTCTTCCAAAATGTACAAAGACACAAAGTGGCAGAGTTTGATGTTTCTTTAATTATTCTATATATATACGTAATATTATAATATGTAGTTAAGTTTAATTACTTTCACCAGTCCAAGAGAAAAGTTTAACTATGCCAACTAACAAATGGGTCGATCACAAATACAATTTTGCAAGAATATTGATGGATATGGTAATAAATTGCTAATGTGTCTAGTTATTAAAATCCAACGACCACTTTGTGAACCCATACTTGTTATTTATTCAATCATCTTAACAATTCAACTTGATTTATTGCATATAGTGACATGTTGGTAATGGTAAGGGTGTGTCTGTGCATTTCCTTGCAATGTGTGGCTAGCTAATGTGTGATATGTTAGTATTTTTTAAAGAACAATTTTGAGTAATGCAACCCAAAAAAATCCAAGGACATGAAACAAATCATTGCAATTGTTACATTACATCTTTTTAAGGTATTTTATACTAATTTGCTTATCAAAAAAAAAAAAAAGGTATTTTATACTAATTAATATTTTATTCAATTCTTTGTTCAAAAAAAATATTTTATTCAATTCAATTTGATGGACACGTTACAACTAGCCAACTGTACCGATTATGCCAAACAACTACTAATTGCAACTACTTGTACCAACCAAATTTATGATCAGAAAAGGTGAATTTGTCAAAAAAATAAAAGTTAAGTTCTAACCCATATATTATTATTGCCTCAAGAAAAAGCTTTAACCCATTCTTTTCAAAAAGAGTTCAGAGCAAAATATACATTACTACTCTAATTTTGTTTGATATGTAAAATGTAGTCGACTAGGATTTACTTACATCCAACCATGTTATGAATTATTTTCCCATTTCACCTCCAATTCAATATTAAAAAACGTGACACCAAAAAAATGTGTCTTGCTATAGTAGCTTGACATGATCATTAACAATCTAATGATGTTACTATATAGTTTTGCATCAATATCTGGCAATAAATGAGCTAAAATATTTGATACACTTGTCGATTTAGTACTTGTCAATGTTGTGAAAGATTCAAATAATTAAGATTAGAGTCATCCTTGTTATATTTAGGAAAAGCTAGGAAGAAGCAGAATTAATTAAGCAAGCTACAAATAATGGTTCCTTTTTGTTGTTCTTCTACTCCTCTTCTTCCTAATTTGTTTATGATAATAATATTAATTATTGTTGTTTCATGCAAAACAAAGGCTATAGTGAAATTGCCACCAAATGTTTCAGTTCCAGCAGTGTTGGTATTTGGAGATTCAATAGTGGATACAGGTAACAATAACAACAATTTGAGAACAACAGCTCGTTGCAATTTTCCACCTTATGGCAAAGATTTTAAAGGAGGGATTCCAACTGGCAGATTTAGTAATGGAAAAGTTCCCTCAGACCTCATAGGTACGTAGGACTACTACAGTTATAAACAAAATTTTATTTTATAGTATATTTATTTAATAATTAATATATTCGACCTAAAATATTAATCAGATAATCTAGAGGGTGTGGTTGAGGCTCATCATCTCTTAATCAAGGGTCAGCTATCACACCTTTGAAGTGACTCAAATCTAGCGAGAGACTAATCACTGCGTTCGGCAGTGAATATCTCGGTCTCGATAAAAAAAAATTAATCAGATAAAACAATAAATATAAAAAAATATTGCTTATAATAATTGGCCAAAAGAATACTATATATGTACTATTCATCTTAAGTCTCACATCCGCGGCGTCTTTTCTACAAAAGATAAAATTGTAACGGGTTAATCTCAAAACGAATAATCTTTCAAAAATGTAGACTTGAAATCAGGTCAGAACATAGTCTCGTTTATCCCCTACAAATAAATCTGAGTTATGTTCGGAACATACAATATACTATGTTCTCTTTCTTTTTACTAGACAATATATAGTAGTACGTAGTATGTACTATCTTAAATAGAATCATATAAAAGAAGTGGATTCTTTTTTACTAAATATAAAATAAGTGATATATAAGACAAAAGGGAAAAACGCTTTTATTAGAATTAATGTATATGAGGTAATGTATATGAGGGTGTATAGAAGTTCTAGCTCAACTGGTAAATGTTAAAATTATTAAGTCGGACGTTGTGACTTGAGTTTGAATCATCACAGTTGTGTGTGAGTTTTAATTTTAGTGGATTACCACTTCATCTAAGACAAAAAAAATTAATGTATATAAATGGTTATTTTTTCAACTTTTAAATGGACAACTCCTATTAATATTTTTAAAAACAGGTTTAAAGATGGAAATCAATAAGAGTTCAAGTTTATAGCTCAACTAATTAATATATTATCTTTTTTTTTTTTGTATCGTGGTTAGTTGAAGAATTAGGCATCAAAGAGCTTCTACCAGCTTACTTGGATCCAAATCTCCAGCCTAGTGATTTGCCTACAGGTGTCTGCTTTGCATCTGGTGGTGCTGGATATGATCCTTTGACATCTCAAACATCGGTAGTACACATATTTTCACTCCCTAACTAGTAACAATTATTTAAAGTTACCAAATAATTTTTTTATCTTATTTAATTAATTTTAGTTTGTTATTATTATTATTATAACCAATAACCAACCAAGCAGTCAGCAATATCTTTATCCGATCAACTAAAGTTGTTCAAAGAATACATAGCAAAATTAAGAGCACTTATTGGAGAGGACAGAACAAACTTCATCTTGGCAAATAGTCTTTTCCTTGTGGTGTTGGGCAGCAATGACATTTCCAACACATATTTCTTATCTCGCATTAGACAATTTCAGTATGATTTTCCTTCTTACGCTGATTTTATGGTCAACTCAGCATCTAATTTCTTAAAGGTATGTACTAGTACTATCATTCGAATTTCAGTTCTTACGTGTAATGTTCATATCAACTAAACTATGTTCACAGGAACATTATTAATTAAAATTTTATTAATGGTCGACGTTATATTGCAACTGTCTTAACTAAATTTGTTTTTTGTCCACGTACGTCTGAATACAATTGAAAGGAAATATATGAAGTAGGTGCAAGGAGGATTGGAGTATTCAATGTACCACCAATTGGGTGTTTGCCATTTCAGAGAACAGCAGCTGGAGGAATAGAAAGAAAAATAGTAGTGGAGTACAATGAAGCAGTAGAATTATACAACGACAAATTGTCAAAGGGGTTAGCTTCTTTCAATCAAAATTACCCAAACAGCAGGATTGTTTACATTGATGTCTACAACCCTCTGCTTGACATCATTGTAAACTCCAATAAATATGGTAATTATATTCCAACTTTTATATAATTCATTATCTCTTTATATAATAACTTTTATATTATATGTTTTCTGTATACTTCAATATTCTTTGAGCTATTAATTTGACTTTGACTTATATAATAGATGGAAGAGACCAACGTTCATTAACAAAGATAATTAAGTTAAAGATCGATTTTAAAAGTTATGGATCAAACATAATTTTTTAAATAAATTAAGACTAAAAAATGTGGGATCGTCAAATATCGATCTGTCTAAATTCAGTTGGTATCGTAGAATATGTCTGTAAGAGTCGATCGAAGTTCAAATATGAGATATCCCACTTATTCACCTCAAAGATGAATTTATAGCCACTAAACTAGCTACTTGACAAAAAAAAGAAGTTATAAATGAGTTATAAAAGATGTTATAAATTTTGATATTAATTATACTATAACTAGTATTTTTAGTACTTACTAAGTTGTAATTACACTTTGTTTGTAATTTTAAAGAAATGGTGTGTTACAGGATATAAAGTGGAAGATAGAGGATGCTGTGGGACGGGCATAATAGAGGTTGTTTTGTTATGCAACCATTTGGCTCAAACTTGTCCCAATGATATGGAGTTTGTCTTTTGGGATAGTTTTCATCCAACTGAAAGTGTTTACAAACGACTCATAGCTCCTATTGTCCAAAAATACGTCAAAGATTTCCTATGATATATTATTTTTGTTTTATATATATAGTTAATTTTGGATTACATAATTTGTAACTTTGCTCTTAAGATCAAATAATCAATCAATTATGTAATACATCAAACAATAAAAACCAGCTATAAAGCTATTGCATACTGCATCACTTCTAAAATTGCTCTTAATAAGTGTAAGCATATTGCAAAAGAAGAAGAAGAAGAAGATAACTGTTAAGCGATCGAAACACTATTTTCTTTTCAATGTAGTTTACTATTAATAGGATTCCACATAAAATTTTACATCTTAATCTTAGATTTTTATGCAAAATATGTTCTGGGTTTAAAAACAATAAGGAAATTTTTTTCATAATATTCACGAGTTCGGTCATAAGGTAATTAAAAATTGTTCTGGAGTATTCTCTTCTAATTTCTATAATTTTTTTTTTTGAAAAATTAAATTTCTTATGTAGCAAAATAGATCAACAAACTATGTCAAATTTAAGTCACTTATAAATTTAGATAAACTATCTTTAAATTTCTAACTTTCTCTTTAATTTAAGTCACTTATGTATCACTTCTTTATTATTTTTTTTTTTTGGTGAAAGCTATCACTTCTTTATATTTTAGCATTATATATAATTGGATTCAAATTTTAACTATATGTTACTTGGTTCAATAAATTTATTTATTTATTTTCGTTTATTATGCATATGTGCTACAAATTTTTTTTTGTTGTAATTATAACAAATTATGTATTTGATTTTATTTGTTGTTATTGTGGAGTCCAATTTACCATATGCAGCCTCCAATCCATTATGGGCCTTGACCCGTTTGTACAAGTTGCGCCCTCTTTTAGTGTTATTTGCACCTACTACTAGTCTAGGTAAATTAACCTTTATTACAAAACTAACCAGGTTAAAAAATAATAGTTTTTATCCTTTAAATTCAAAAGTATAAATTATACATTGAAAACAATAATTTTTCTAATTTAATAAAATTAAATGCACTATTTTTAAGATAACTATTTACATATTAAGTTCTTAATATTATGGCACATATTAGTATTTACCTATTTTATATATAGGAAGTGTTAAAAATTGAGAACTCTTTTCTATTTTGATAAATAAGAATTAAGTCTCAATAATAATTTGTTGGATAATGTTAATAGGCTTAGGCCAGCGTACTCGACGCTGTTCATGACTAGAATGCTTTCAATTTCAAGTGTGTTTGATCTGCTAAAAAATAGAGGACTGAACATGACAACTTTTTGTATCCTGTTTGGTGTAAAAACTAGTTATGGGACTGGACAAAATAGGTAGCAAGGGATAGGACAAAATCAGGAATTTTTGTCCTTCACTAAATCACAGGACAACTTTTTGTACACAGTACAACTATAAAAAATACAAAAATACCCTTTTTATTTTCAAATATGAAAAAATTATCTCCTTATCTCTCTTCGATACAATTTTGTCTTGTCCTGTACCATCTTATTTTGTCCTGTACTATCTTGTTCTGTCCTGTACTGTTCTATCCTGTACTTACTGTTTTGCGAATCAAACGCATGTGATCTTAAAGTGAGCAATTAATTAAGTCGCACAGTTTAGGTGGCTTGTCTTGGTGCAATTAAATGATATGATTAATTGGATTTCTACCATGCGTAAAAAAAAAAAATTGATTTCTACAATGAAAGCACCACTTTGCAGAGAACGTGCATCCATCGATCACACAATAAAATTAACTCATGTATATGTAACGGGGCGCGCGAGAAATGTGGTGGATGGGAGCGTGCGAGAAATGTCTTCATATATAGAGAGTGCGCAAGTAAAACATATGGAATTCAATTAAGAAAAATCAAACATAAAATTTTATAACTGCATTATTTTGTAATTTTTGTGAATCTATAAATATATGTTTTCTCACGTTATTGTTATCTGATATATTCTTCACACATCTTTCACAACATTTGAAGCAACGCTCGAATTGCCTAATAGCAATGAGCTAATTGCAAATGACTCAAAATATTTTCAATAGACTCTGACATTATATTGAAATTTGAGTTGAACTTAATTTAATTTTTATAAAATTGGCTTGTAAAGTAAAGATTGTTTCTACTTATAAATTTAAATTAAGATCATATCTCATCTAAAATATAACACACAATTTAAGATTGTCATTATTGTCCATTTTGAAAAGGGATCTTATATATGTTGAACTAAATTAAGAGATTCATATATCATCAACTAAACATATTAAGATATTCATATATTTAATATCTTCAAATATATTTATTTTAAAAATATGCCGCGCAAATTATTTGTGTGGTTGTTCTTTAAGGTTTCTTAATTGTCTTTTGTTTTTTCTCATTACCAAATAATGTGCTAGAATGTGTTCCTTCAATTGTGCAAGTGCAATATGTGTAGTGTAGCAACATCTTTTGTGACATATTATATATTTATATGTATGAATAAACAAAGTCTAAAACAGTATTTTTGTAGAGAGTATTTTACAAACATAATTCATATTTGATATTTTAGATAATTGGTCCAATTTTTAAAATATTGATAGTTAGTAGCTAACAGTCAATGAGGTATGTATGGTATGAAATGAAACACACAGCACGTACTACTCTTATCCTTTTCACGAGATTTGTTTCTTACCATAATTAAGTAAAATAAACTTATCTATTTCAGAGCTATGAAATTTTCTACGCATCAACCACCCCAACATCCTTACATTTATTGAAGCCATTTAGATTACAATATTGATCAAGAATTATTCATGTTGTGCGTTTGATCTGTTAAAAAACAGAGTACTAAACATGATAATTTTTTGTATCCTGTTTAATTTAAAAATAGGTTATGGGACTGGATAAAATAGGTAGCAATGGACAGGACAAAATCAGAAATTTTGTCTTTCACTAAACCACATGACAACTTTTTGTCCACAGTACAACTATATAAAATACAAAAATACCCTTTTTATTTTCAAATATTAAAAAAATTATCTCTTTATCTCTCTTCAATACAATTTTGTCTTGTCCTGTACTATCTTATGTTGTCATGTACTATCTTGTTCTGTCCTGTACTGTTCTGTCCAGTACTTATTACTTTATGAATCAAACGCACCTTTAGTTTTAGACTACAAAAGAACACGTACTCATCCCTACCAGTCTTAGTTTTAGTAAGTTTGAAAAACCTAGTCAATGTATGTTCATTGTTGTTAGAACAAAAAGGGATGAAAAAGATATAAGGAGCATGGTTGTCTCCATGGTGGGTCATGTTCCTCTCCTCTCCTCTTACTCTTTCTTACCAAACCCAATTGGATTACATGAAAGTTACACTCACTCCGTGTTTAGGTATACGTCGGCAGAAGCTATTAAATGCATGCACATGCAATCAAATCATACTTGTGTACTTCTTTTGTAAACCACTCTCTGTGCACTGTGATCTCAATGCAAACATAATTAATAAGCTTCAATTTTTGTCTTTACTATTTATTAGTATTATATCATCATCATTATCTTCTTCCATATTTATTTGCAGCTGAGGAAGGAGAAATTTGTACTACTAATTAACTTAAACTATATACAATTATAATATTCTACGTACTAATGAAGTTCCCAACTTATAATCCTTTTTCAACTTCAATTTGCACTATACTTCTCCGTTTGACAATATTGTTAGTTTTTGTTTTGTGCAAAACAACAGCGGTTATTAAGCTGCCACCAAATGTTTCAATTCCAGCAGTGTTTGTGTTTGGAGATTCAATCATGGACACCGGAAATAATAACAACATGACAACACCATCTCAGTGCAATTACCCTCCATATGGTAAGGATTTTCAAGGAGGAATTCCAACCGGAAGATTTAGCAATGGAAAGGTTCCCTCAGATTTTGTAGGTAATATTCCTTCTATATATAGTACGTGTATTTGGTACGATTGTTGAACCTATAATTTAAGATTAAATAGTTCAATCCAATATGTGTAATATACTAATGTTATTGTTAATACAATTGTTTTTATTTAAAATTGTACTATGATCGATCAGTTGAAGAATTAGGCATTAAGGAGTATCTGCCAGCATATTTGGATCCAAATCTACAGCCTAGTGAATTGCCCACAGGAGTCAACTTTGCATCAGGTGGTGCAGGATATGATCCTTTGACATCAAACATAGAGGTATACATATTTTTTTAAAAAATAAATCATTAATTAATTTGGTTTCTAAATTACCACTCTCTCCAATTTTGTTCCTGAATTATAGAATTATAACTATTTTCAATGAATTTCATCAAATTAGTTCACGAACTATTATTATGTCTCATTTTTCTAAATCAATATAGAAAGACTAACTTGATGACTTAATAATAATTTAAAGATAATTCATCGTTTTTTTTTTTAATTTGGAGACCAAATCGAAAAAAGAGTAGTATTTTAATTAGCTTGAAAGTTAATTCCATAAATTCATCAACAAGTTTTCCATAAAAAATATTGTAAAGAACAAAAACAAGAAGTTTGATTTTTTCCTAATTAACTCTGTTTCCTCTGTTTTATATTTATGTAATAATAACCAAACCAGGTAGCTATATCTATGTCTGGGCAGCTAGACTTATTCAAAGATTACATTGTGAGGCTTAAAGGACATGTTGGTGAAGATAGAGCAAAGTTCATCTTAGACAATAGTCTTTTTCTTGTGGTATTAGGAAGCAATGATATTTCTAACACATACTACTTGTCCCATTTGAGACAAGTGCAATATGATTTTCCTACATATTCTGACCTTTTAGTCAACTCAGCTTATAATTTCTACCAGGTATATCTATCACTTAATAAGTTTAAATATGATGATTTTGGTTAATTCACTAATATTATTTTAATTTACTATTAGCCCAATGACCAACACATTAATATGATGATTTTGGTCAAGAGATGTTGTGGATCGTACCCACATACCCTTGACAATATTCATTTTCTAGGTTTATTAAGTTGTGAATGTATCTAGTTCATATTATTGACTACATACATTAATAATTCAATGAATTTGAAAAATGAATTTTTGCTTATATTTGAGACCAGAGTAGTATATGATAGTGCTAATGATTATTTAAATGTATCCTTAGACAATATAAATTTATTTCTTACTAGTATTTTTTTTCTTTATACAATTGAAAGGAAATGTATCAACTAGGTGCAAGGAGGATAGGAGTATTTAATACACCACCAATGGGGTGTGTGCCATTTCAGAGAACAATGGCAGGAGGAATATTAAGAAATTGTGTGCAAGAGTACAATGATGCAGCTGTGTTTTTTAACAACAAGTTGTCAATAGGGATTGATTCATTTAAGCAGAATTTTCCAAGTAGTAGGATTGCTTACATGGATGTTTACAACCCTCTACTTGATATCATTGTAAACAGCCAAAAATATGGTAATTTCAAATTTTATTTGTGTTAATTGTAGTAATTACTACCATTCAAGATCTAACATTTGTTAATTAATTAAGAAATCAATCATTAAAATTATGTTGCAAAATAAAATTTCAGAAAATATTAATTACTTAATTCACTTTTCATGATAATTGGCTCCATTATAAATAAAAAAATCTCTGTATGCTTTTAAATTATTTTTAGCTAGTGCTTTATTGTCAATTGATTGAAGATTTAAACAAGTTTTGGAATAATTTTGTTGTCAAATTGTAGGCTATAAAGTTGGAGACAGAGGATGTTGTGGCACAGGCAAAATAGAAGTTACTTATTTATGCAACCATTTGGATCCCATTTGTCCCAATGATTTGGATTATGTGTTTTGGGACAGTTTTCATCCAACTGAATCTGTTTACAGAAAACTTGTTACCCCTATTCTTCAAAAATATATGGACCAGTTTATTTAGGTATAACAACATTATTTATATATTGATTAAAAAAACATTATTATATATATTTTATTTTATGCAACTATATATAAGTTTACAGAGTTAAATAATCTTAGCAAATGAATGCTGATGCTTTGATAAGTTTGATTAGTTTATCTATAAACTTTATTATTATTTATTTAAAGATATAATTAATTTTTTCTTTAATGTAATATATGTGATTGTTTCCATGACTTTATCAGTTAATCATCCAATTGTTCTATAATTATCTTGCAATTTACTATTAGCCCAATGAATTTCATTATTTACATTGCTTTTTCTTAATATATGCGAAAAATATTAGAGGATGTATGTGACTTTATTATCCTAAGGTCCAACAAAAGAATCCTTGTCACATTGTTTTAATATTTTTTTTTACAGTGAATTCCTCTCTGTATAACTAATTCAAGTAATATAATTTTGTACTAGTATGTATCTCATGATGTTTTGCGATGAGATAATTAGTTATACATTTCTTTTCTCACTGTAATATCTATCACGATTCTTCTTTTCTAGAAGTGAGGATTAAAATACCCCTTCCTTATCTCCGTGTATTTAGAGGCACATCGTATTAATTATATATATAAGGTCGGATTTTGAATCATGGTCACTCCACTTATTCACATAAATTTTTTAGTTAATAGACTACTTCATCAATGAATGAATAAATAAATAAATAAATAAATAAAAACCCTTCTTTGTAGTTCTATCTCTTAATTAATACCATTATCAATTTTAGCAAGCTTTAATACAAACAGAGTCAATTTGTTCAAAACAAGATATTTAGCTCAATTTATTAATGAGTTCCCAAAAGACGGATTTCGGAAAAATTCATGTTCAATTTTTAATCAGACTTTACTTACTTCGCATCGAACTCAGAAATATTAGGGTTCTCTTCTTCTAAAAACCAGAAAATTAATAATAAAAAAAAGTCAATTTGTTAAAGGCTAGCTATAACGTACAAAAAGGATAAAATTAGTTTTCAAATTAAAACCATGACACTAAGGAGCATGATTGTCTATATTCTTTCAAGTTATATATAAATTCAGAGTGGGTCGCTTTTACCAACCCAATCGTTTACATGAAAGTTGCATTAAGTATAAGGGTCATTTGATCATCTACAAAATAAAAGTATTAGACATAATAGTAGAAGATAGAACAACACAAAATAAACATTTAAGGTATCGAATAAATTTTGTCTTGTGCGATGTTTGGTAGAAAAAAATGTTATTTTAGTAATTTAGACAACTTGTGCCAAGGACAAAAACTTTTCCCTTATTTGACAGTCCATTGACTCCCAATTTGTACAGTCCTAAAACAATTGGGTCTTGTTAACTAGTGCCCTTGGGGCACTAGTTAAGGTTACCAAAAAAGGTAAAAGTTGAATTGGGAATTGTGTTTATTGTTTTAGAAAAATAAAGAACACAAATTTCAAGAGAATATTTACTATTTTTATTTTTTTGACCATTGCCCTAAGGGCAATGTTTATCATTTTCCAAAAAATATTTATATGGTTGCAACTACAAATAAAATGCATTTGAGTATACATACATAAATTTATTTATCATTTAATTATATTTGAAATAATATGTTAATTGAATTTTTCTTCTTTGATCTTTTTGTATTTATGCATGTGCCTCGAAATATATAGAAATTGTTTGGGGTTGTGCTCAAGCATTCTTCTTCTAAAAATTAATTTAAGTTAAATACAATTATTATTGACTTTTTTTATGTGGGATTAAGCTGCTTTGTTTCGTAAAGCACTCACCGCACTTTATTATGATCTCAAGCGCACAAATAGGCTTCATAAACTTTGTTCTTTGCTATAGCTATCGCTATCATGTTTCATGTTACAATATAAGGGGGAAAGACACACCAACCAAAACTATATATTGACAGATTTTTAAGTTTTCTATATATCATTGTTCTTGTAATGAAGTTCCTATACTAGCAAATAATTAACGACAAACTATCAAGTTTTCTTGTAATCAAATAGCAAGATTGTTTAATATAATTTACATCGATCTTTACAAATCCTATACTCGATATCATTGTGAACGAACAAAAATATGGTAGTAAATAAATTTAAACTTCCCTTTGTTATTTGACCTTCATTTCGTTTCTTAATTAAGTTACAAAATCAATCTCTTAATTAGCATTGTACTAATTAACACCTCATGGATTTGAACTTTGTGTGTAGAGTTCATAATGTAGAGTAGATAAATGGTGGAAATAGGTCAAGCTGAACTAGACTTTGCTAAGTTTGAGTTTGGTCGATCTGTCAAAAAAATGAAGATCTGAATCTGAACTATAGCCTATTAAAGTCGATTTCATATGAACACGTTTAAATAAGTAATATATATATATATATATATATATATATATATATGTAGATTAATGAACTAATAAACCAATGAGATTATTTAATATCATATTTTGGAGAATTTGACGTTATATTTCAATTATAATTTATAATAATACATTTTTATATATGACAAAATAATTTATTTTTTTGACACAAATATACGACAAATTTTTTTTTATATATAAAGGCCACAAGAGTACAAAGGTAGCATCTAAGGCATCCCAACTATGTTGGCACCCCCGAGAAGCCACCAAAAAGTACCCTAGTGAAATATATTAAAGTAAAAAAAATAAAGAAAGATACAAAGGAACCTTGAGGGGACTAGACCAAAACTCAAGGTGTAACAATCTCTCTGCCTCATTAAAAACCTTACCAAGGAAAACCCAAAGGGATAAAACCTTGATGAAGGGAAAAAGAGTGCAGAGATAAGATACAAAGTCAAACTTAAGCAATAACATCAACAAAATCTATATAAAGGTAAACCTAGTCTATTATGATTGAAATCATTCAAAATAGAGCTAGGCAAACTATTCCACCAGTTGAAGTTATTTATTGATAAACCAATGTTCGCTAATTTATCAGCACAACAATTCCCTTCTCTAAAAATGTGTGTGACTTTGAAATTCATTTGAGAAAGAAGATACATGCAATTCTGCCATCTGTTGTGAAGAGGCCACGGGATAATGTGAGGTTGCTTGAAAGCCAAAGTAACAAGTTGTGAATCAGTTTCTAACCATAGATGATGCCAACCCTTATTAAAAGCAATTTCGATGGCTAAAATAGCTCCCATCAATTCAGCATCCAGAGCAAAGGAGACACCAATATTAGAAGCATAACAACCTAAAAAATTAGCTTGATAGTCTCTGAAAACACCGCCACAAGCTGCATTGCCAGGGCTACCATGAGCAGCTCCATCTGAGTTGCATTTAATCCAAGATATTAAAGGAGGATGCCATAAAATCTCTTTAATTCTAGGAGCCTTAGGAGGACGAATCTTATTCATAAATATTAATATACGACAAATTAATATAGACTAACATAAATATTATTCATATTTATTTAAATAGGTCGGTTTAATAAACTTAAAAGGTTTTTTCTATAGCATGCAGGTAGTCTGACCTTTTTAGTTAAATAAGCTTCTTAAAAAAACTTGAGTATGCTCTATTTAAAAAATAGTCTATCCTACTCCTAAGTCTGAATATGCTAGACTATAGACCTTCTAATTAAATTTAATTTATATTTAATTTTGTGAGAATCGATAAAAGTCCATCTTCAAAAAGATAAAATTTACTAGTCTTTTTTACAAAATTTAGGACAAGATCTAAAGTGATTTTTTTTTTGTTTATAATTTAAAATGGAAGGTATTATATTTTCCCTTTCATTTAACTCTACCTTCTCTAAAGTCTTTGTCTTCAAGTCCGTTCAAGAAGTAGATATATCTAAGAATAAGATAGATCTATTATGAAAATGGTTCTGTTCCTTTAGTTGAAAACAGCAAATATGGAACTATAGACCACATGTTTCTGCCTCTTTTCCCTTAGTTGTGTGGCTGAATTCAACTTAATAATAAATAATCGTACAAAACTCATAGTTAATGTATGTGTGCCTTGTTGTTTGCATCACGCGGTACATTATTAATGGACCCCCAATACCTCTAGCTAGAGTTGAATTGAACTAATATCTCATCATGAAGGTGCTGTTATCGTTCATGAGAATGTCCTACGATATTTATCGCATTTAACGATTTTATAAAGATTAGTAACAAATTAAAAGAAGATGATAAATGGAAAGAAAAAAAAAGAGAGAATTTTCATTTTACTCAATTGCTCATATATTATTGTTGTATTTTTATTTAAGCTTACATGTAGTTTTTACCGCCTTTATTGTTTTAGTGTAGATTTTATCCTCTTATTTAAAAATCTGAAATTTTAGTCCATTTATTTTGATAGAATTTAGATTTTAATCCCCTATTTTCAAACTCGGAATTTTTACTGAATCATGTTGATAGTTTATTTCAGATTCAAGGATTAATTTCAATTTTGAATATTTCAATAAAATCAAAACTGTAAGTCTATGTAATTTGTCACTTTATGCATTTAACATAAGGTTATGAGTTTGTTTGCAGATGATCATAATTTTTACTTTTAGTGATTTCAAATTTTTATTGCAATGATGTACCTTATGATCAATTTGATTGAATAAATATCATATTTTTAATCAAATATACTATTTATATTTTATGGGTTTTTTTTATATATTGTGTGTGGGTTGTGGCCCTTTATTTTTTAAAATATTGTAGTATTTATACACTAAAAAACAAATTATGCGACAAAAAAAAACATATGTATGTCTTTTCTATGTTTTGATTTTTTTTTAAAATATGTGAAATATGATTATAATAATTTTTAAATGATTAAAATTACAAAAACAAATTCAAATATACCTTTTATTAGTTATTTTGATATTTAATTTAAATGTGTCTTTAGTTAGTTTATTAAATATTAATATATTTTTGGCTATTTAATTTTGATAAACTCCAAAATTATAATTAATGACGAAATATTATATATTTAATTAGAGACTGAAATGATTATTTTTAAATTTTTTAATATTATACAGATGAGTACAACAGTCAAAAGTTATATAAAATGTTCTCGTTACTAAAAAAAAATTGCATCTATTTTAATCTTCCAACTTAATTGTATTTATGAGACAGACCCACCAAACCAATCTTATTTTTTATATCTTTTTGGTAATAGACGGGGTAAAATGCTTAAGACCAAAAAAAAAAAAAAGGGGTAACTCCAAAATAAACAAACAAGTGAAACAACTATAACCCCACTTGAGTTGGTCTAGTGGCATTGACTTGGGTCTTTGGAGTATGCTCCTTACAAGATCTCAGGTTTGATTCCTACTGGTGTCAATTTCGGTGGGTTAGTCCATACAGAACAAAAACTCTGGCTTTAAATGGGGTCCCCGCAAGTGGACGGTGGGATTGGTCCCCTCAGATTAGTCGGTCATTAGGCCGGATACCAAATTTAAAAAAAAAAAAAAAAGTTGAAACAACTACAAAGAAACTAGTTGAGGAGAAGACACACTCCTACGATCATCAAAAACAACGTGGCTAACTCTAACAGGAGGTATAGCTCATACGTACATTGGTCGCCAAACCCACGTTATAGCTCACTATTCAATATACAACTTCTTATTTTGAGCTTGTTTTAGACTCGTTCAAAAATAAATTGTATCAGCCCCTATCCTATATCTTTTAGGATTTATCTTTTTCACTATAAAATAACATTGATCTCTTAATTTTACTAAGATTTCAGGTTCAAACATGAATTTTGACAAGCAACAACACTGAAATTATTAAGGAGAAATTGTTTTCATTTGAGCACCACACAAAACTACCATAGAATTATTCACTATACTTGTATGTGTGCAGAGATATCTTATGCTCAAGTGTGCCTTTATTTATAATATATTTGCTGCATTAAAAAAAGGAGATATCTTGTTTACTTGTAGAAAATATTTTGTCTAATGTTAATGCACAAGAAAATTACTTTTTGCATATAAAAGGGATCCGCTCCTAATGGTGCAAGACTAGTTATAAATTATAATATGAATCATAGAATTGACACAAAAGAAGAAAAGTTCCCTCCCACCCCAACAATTAATCCTTCACCCCTACAAATCACTTGATAATCCCATTTTGCCCTTTTAATTTTTAATTTTTTTCAATATTATTTTTTATCATTCATTTCACTTGTATAATATATTGTTCCGGTAATTTTTATTTTTTTCCGATTTGTTGTATTTACCGGAACAATTTTTCGATCAATATGTTCCAGTATGATAATTTTAATAGTTAATTCAAACATTCATACCAGAACACGTGAAAAAGTTGTTATGGTATGAATATGTGTACCGAAACAATATTGAAAAGTGTTCCGGTTTATTAATTAATTGGCAAATAAATTGTTACCGGAACATTACTTTGCAAATATGCATGCTAATCCCCTTGTTTCGATCTCTAGCACATTACCTATATATCTTATAAGTGTTACTTTCATTTGCAACTGTAGTTAGCATTTCAAGCTTCAACCTTTTGACATAGAAGTGTTGGCTCGTTATACTGAAACTAGAAGTGTCTGTAGTCCGAGGAAAATATATAAGGTGCACGCATCACCAAGAGATGCAGGAGGCTTAGAATTGCATATATATAACTTGAGTTAAGAGAGGGGCTTTGATATGCTGATAGACCTAAACAATAAAAAGTTGCATTAGAAATCACATTGTTCCGGTAACAATTTATTTGCAAAGCAATAAATCGGAACACATTTTAATATTGTTCCGGTACACATATTCATACGATTTGCATGCACATTTTAACAAACTGTAACAAATTGTTCACGTGTTCTGGTATAAATGTTTGAGTTAACTGTTAAAATTATTATACCGGAATATATTGAAAAATTGTTCCGGTAAACACATCAAACTGAAAAAAATAAAAATTACCGGAACAATGTATTGTAGGGCTGAAATGAATGATAAAAAAAATATATAAAAATATAATAAAAAAAAGGGCAAAATAAATAGATTTATCAAATAATTTATAGAGGTGAAGTTAAGGGTTAATTGTTGGAGTGAGAGGGCAATTTTTCCAAAAAGAATCAGACTATACCTATACGTGGGAGATTGATATAATCCAACAAATAAAATGTGAAGACCAAACACTTCATTAGAAATTGAAAGCGATACCTCTAAAGGTTTGGGTAAATTGAGTGGGCAGGTGTAAGATCATCAGAAGCCGTACAAAGTTACATTGATAGCCATATATAAATCGCCACCTAACATAGTCGTATTAATTTACTACTCCAACACTCTTGGTGTACCTTCAATTCATTTTCCTCACCAACCTTCCTCATCTACCTTTAATTCACACATCATGTAGTAGTATTTTACTTTTGTTCTTTGTCTCTTTGTATATATGGATATATATAAATCTTCTATTTCATAAAACTTGCATTTTTTCATAACCAAAATGGGGAAATTGCATTCATGACTAACAAAATTGGTAGTGTCAATTGATTTTTTTAATAAAACTAAATAAGTCACTGTTTCTTTTTACTAAAAATATAAGCCATATATAAAGATGTTGAGACTAAAAGGGTAAGTTATGTATACAAATGAAAGGAGGAAAATCAAAACAACTATCACATATAGGTCATAGGTGAATCCGAGAATTTTATATTACTACAAGGATTGGATCAGATATATATGTCTTTGATTCCGGATGTTTTAAACTGAGAAATCATCTTCTCACTTTAAATTTGTAGTATAGAAAAAGAAAGAGATCCAATTTATTACTTATGTAACATTTTTTTTTGTTTTTATTCTCTAAAATGTGAGTGAGTTTTAATTTGGTTTACTCTATGCTCTAATATATATTTTATTTTTTTCGATTACACCCTTGTAATATGTAGATTCTATCGTTTACTCCATATGTAATTTTTTTTCTAACATGATAGATTTAAAATCAATTGCCAAATCAACAAAAATTCAGTGACACGTGAACAGAAAGACAACAGAAGAGGATACATGATAGATAATTAAAAAAATAAAATTCTAGAGGTACATTTAAATTCATCCATATTGTAAGAGTAAAAACCTAGAAACTTATATATATATATATATATATATATATATATATATATATATATATAAATCGTATCTTACACCTATTATATTAATTTTGTGAAATTTTAAAGTTTTAATTTTCTCTATATTATTTATGGTTTAAATACATGATTTCAAGCCTTTACAATATAATTATAAAGATTTTTGGTTTTAATAAAAAAAAAATTGGATTCAATTCGTGCAAATTAATAAATTGTTGTTTTTAATCTCTGATATGATGTCAACTTATAACTCCATATGGTTAGATTTAATTGGACCAAGTATAATGTCAAAGACTAAAAACGATACTAGTAATTTTTAAATTGGTAAATAGGATCCATATGAAATTTAAGTAGTTTAAGTATCTACCGACCTATAATATTTTTTGATTAAATAAAAACAACTGTATGAGAGCTAGCTCTTTGATTAAATTAATTAATAATGAAACTTTAATTTTTTATAAACCATTTGTGCTTATAATAATAATCCACATTTACTTGACAATACCTAATGTAGATGCAGATGCAGTTATTGTTTACTTTTTCCGTCTCAAAATAATTAACTTAGTTTTTTTATAGATAAATGTTAGTTGTTAGTGTAATGTTAGTGTATTGTTAGTTTTTTTTTATCCTTTATCAAGATTTGAACCTTAGACCTCCACCAATTCCTTAATCCTTAGCTCAAGTGGCTAGTTTAACCAATTGAACTACCCCAATATTTTATATTCTAATATTTACATTTAATTTATATATTAGTAAAAAAAATAGGATCAAAATAATTTATGTGAATAATGCACGTAGATAAATAAGATCAATTATTTTAGAATAGAGAGAGTATAATTTTTTTTTAAACGGCATAGGGAGAGTATAATCTTAATTGTTGGGTGTATATATAGTCATACAATAGCATAAAACATTATCATACACACACTACACAACCTTTCATATCAATATGACTGTGTTGATGAAACTCACAAGTTCTCCAATGACTTGTTCAATATTATTCCTCCGTTTTTTCATTATTGTATTATTTGGTTTATGCAACAAAACGAATGGTGTGGTAAAGCTACCACCAAATGTTACAGTTCCAGCAGTGATAGCATTTGGAGATTCCATACTTGACTCAGGAAACAACAACGACCTCAAAACTTTGGTCAAATGTAACTTTCCTCCTTATGGAAAAGATTTTCAAGGTGGTCTCCCAAGTGGTCGATTTTGCAATGGAAAAATTCCTTCAGACATATTAGGTCCTCTCTCTCTCTCTCTCTCTTCAAATTAATTATTGTAACATCTTCCTTTCTACTTTCTCTCATACCTAAACTTCAAACCAAAATATTTGTTCAGCTACATTGTCAAATTTAGAAACTACTTTTTTTGTCTAGTTATGATGAGGTCTTCATTTGATAGGGAATTTTTTTCTGTTTATAGTTAAAACGATAGAGGGTCCGAATGTAGGTAGAAAAATATTGAGACTCTAAAAAGTTGAGAGACCTTCCATTTGTCAAATTTAAATCAAACTAGGAGAGTTTTTACGAGATTATTATCATATTTATTTGTAACATTTTAGATCTAATTGAGAAATAAAAAAGATAAAGGAACACTAATATATTTTTGCTTATAGTTAATAGTTTCAATTAAAAAATATGTTATTGATTTCTAAGTCTTACTAATTCAATCAACAAAATTATTTTTGACCATTAAAATTAATTCATGAATTTCTTTATAATTAAAAATCTTAAACATATAATTAATATATATTATTTTAAAATTTAAGTTTTATTGAAGAGTCTTAGATACTATAAAAACAAAGATATAGTAGTACTTACATATACTTGCTAGTGTTTTTAAAATATCTAAAATTTAGTAGTTTTTTGATGACGATCGAAAGGGGGTTACCCCCAATTTACCCGCAGATATAACCTTTAAATAATATGAATATTAAGAGTACATTACTGATCATTGACACATAATTATGCTGCATAATAAGTTACCCTTAAAGAGTTAATTAAGGGTGATTTATCTAACAACAAAGTTTATTTTTTAGCCCTTTTTAATCACAAAAACAAAATAATTAGTTTTTTTCTCCACTTATAAATTTGTTTACGTGACAATAGATAATTGGGTTAATCCAAAAAAGGGTAACGGCGCAGTTTGTTGTCCGAGATTGCTAATTTCTCGACTGTTTTTATCTTTCCTTAAAATTTAATTTCTCTTTTGTCTAATTTTTGTTTTTCAATGATATCTTGATGTTTGTTTTGCATGTTGTGTATTATATGTTTATAATTGTTTGAGTCTAAATTAAGAAAGTGGGTGCAAATTAAGAAATAGTTTTGTTGAAAGTTACAAAACTAACCCTCAAGTTATAATTTTAAATAATAAATATGAATGTTAGTTTTTTGTCTAAATATAAAGATCAACATTACTAGTTTTTGTCTAAATATTAATTTAGACCAACATTTTGCGCTAATTAGCAATCCCATATCTAAATTAACAAGGATAATCTTTATCAACTTAATTCATAAAATTGTATTTGTTGGTGTGGGACGTATGACCCTATAGTTGTAAGGGTCGAACAATTCGTCTTAATTAGCATTAACAAAATTATATAATGATTGTGAAATTGGAATTTTTGTCCCACATCCATCTCTTAAAGAGGTAGGGTATAAATGAGGGGTGGTCATGGTGGTCATGTGAAAGAGATAGTGGAGAAAGAAAAAAATAAAGGGTGTGTAATATAACTCTAATTTATAGAATTTGATTTATAAGACGTCTAAAAAAACTTTGAGAGAATTATATGAATGATTTTTTCATTAAAATATATTGATCATTTATGTTTTTTCTTCACACGCTCAAAATTCAAATCCTTAAGCTATGTTTATGTTTGATATTATGGTAGATTTGTGGTGATTCATTGTGATTTATTAGAAGTTATTACTTATAGTTTTTAAAAATGACAGCGGATGATTGTGATTTTGACACATCCAATGTGATACCAAATATACACTATAAAATCACAAAGTGGTAGATCATAATGACAACCACACACTTTAGAAATGTTACCTGTCGCGCCTCGAAAAACGCGCGGGCGTATACGCGCCCGAAATGACTACAGAGTCGCTACCGAATTTTATTTGTTAATGGGAAGGCGGTCGTCGCAACCGTTTCCGGGTTCGAGAGTCGATTATGCAAGGGGAAGGTATTAGCACCCCTCACATCCGTTGTCCTCAACGGAACCTTCTACTTAATTTTAGGTTTTGAAGAGTGTTTTAAAGTTTGCTTGCTTTTTATTGAGAGCTGCTTTATCGGATTTATTAAAAAGGGGGGAGATTTTAGTTTTTTATTATTGGGCTCGACAGGATGTTGGATCCTGCTCCTACGTATTCTCAGGTGCAATGAGAAATCAGAGCTTCGTAGTTCATGGATGTTTGTTTTGTGTGTTGGTGTTTTTAAGAGAACGTTGTTTTAGATCGCATTCTAGCAGTTAAACGTATGGCTTGTATGCTCGCTTGTTGGAGGCTTAAGCGCTTGTTTGTATTGCGTTAGAATGGATAAAAAGTTCTTTTATGAAAAAGTTTTGTTCCTTAGTGATGATTTTGTTTGAAAAAAATAGTTTGATTTGTTGAGCGTTTTTTAATGTTTTTGTTGATTGTTTGAGAAAAACCTAGTTTTATTATTTTTTGAAAAGAAGGATGACTATCTAATCGCTAGGTATACACCTAGAAATTAAATAATCATAGACAAACTAAGCATACGCCAAGCCATCTTATTTTTATTTGTAATGTTATTATAGTTGCTTTAAGAGAGATGATTACCTAAATCGTTCGGTATACACCGAGAAATTTAATAACCGGAGAAGTTATCATGATTTTTAGAGTTTGTTAGAAGTATGACGATTATTTAAATCGCTCGGTATACACCGAGAAATTTAATAACCGAAGAAGTTATTATTACTTTTTAATGTTTTGGAAGGATGACAATTATTTAAATCGCTCGGTATACACCGAGAAATATTAAATAATCGGAGAGGTTATTATTATTTTTTTAATGTTTTAGAAGGATGACAATTATATAAATCGCTCGGTATACACCGAGAAATTTAATAACCGGAGAAGAAGAAGCATACGCCAAATCATTCCTTTTTCATCCAATTTATCATTGTTAATTTTTAAGATGCATTTATGTATTTTGGAAGTTTACAATAAAATTAACATGACTTAAATAAGCTAGAACCAGATGGGGTGCAAATTAGATGTAGGGAGGTGTGCCTATAAACTACAATAATTAGTCCCATTAACAAAGTAACCCAACTAATGATGAATAGACCAAACAAAACACACGTAATAAACAAAACATGATCAAAACAAAAATAGAAAAGGTAACAGATGGAAACAAAACCAGATTGCGTCTCCTTCTTCCCCAATTCCTTCCTTCTTCACGGTGGCTGTTGATATCCGGCGGTAGCACGATCAAGGGCCGAGAGAGGCGGCGGCAAGCGATTGGGGCTGGCAGAAACAGAGTGGTTGTGTCGTGCCGTAATTACGGCGATGGTTTCGGCGGCGGTGATGAGAGCTTCTTCCTCTGTTCTTCCTTCGATATCTTCTTTCTCTGTTTGATTTCTCTTTCTGCTTCTCTCAATTTGATTTTGATTCCATGCTTTTTGTTCTATTTTCTGGGTTTAATGATTGATCATTGATGATGATTGATTTGTGATGAACACCACAGCAGTAATTTGCAGCGTTTTGCCTCTCCGTGTGTGCTATGTGATTTTTCAATCGTGAATTTTTGACCAATTTAATCTAAGATTCTGTGTGTGCAGAATTTTTGGTTCTCAAAACCCCCTTCGAGAGTATCAATTAGTGACGTATTTATAGTGAAAGTTTAGGCTTGAATTTTCTAGTTTTCGGGGGAAACTTAGATAGAGTTTTGTGTAAATCCACTCCCCTTTCTACTGAATTTGTTATAAGATGAATCTGGCTCTAATTTCGTTTCTCCTGTGTTTTTTTGTTTTGTTCTTTCTATTGTGTTCCTTTCTCTTCTTTTTTTCGGTTACCCCCTCCCCCCTTTTTTCTTTGATTGATTTTTTGTTATTTTTGTTTCTATCTATCTTTTTGTTTTGTTTAAATAGTAAATAAAAAAAAAATAAAAACAATATATATATATAAAAAAAACGTGACCTTTACTAACTAAAAAAACATAGTAATAAACTAAACTAACAAAAATAAATGCTAAAAAATCCCCAATGGGGCTTGAACCCATGACTTTGACTCAAGAACTCATTAAATTTTAAATAACCACCATTCCAACAAAATCCTTTTTTAGAAGAAAAGTTGTAATATCAATTAAATAAGGAGGATAAAATTTGGGGTATGACATTACCAATCCAAACAAAACAAAGTGCATAGATTGAATATTAAAGGTTTGTTGATTAAGTGGTTATTGACGTTGAACTTAGAAGGAAGAACTGCGGTTCGATCCCCATATTTTTCGTTTGAAAGGGGATTTAAACCACATAATGTTAGAACTCGCCCCGAACTCTGAACTACTAGGCCCATTTCCCTTGAGAATCAGAGGAGAGGATGAAAGTCAAAAAAGAAATTGCAAAGATTGAATAGAGGACAAAAGTATTATTGTTCTATTAATAGATCAGATTTTGATTGCAATGAATATATATATACACTTTCAGCTGAAGAATTGGGTATCAAGGGGTATGTCCCTGCATATTTGGATCCAAATCTCAAATCAAGTGATCTTCTTACGGGCGTAGGCTTTGCATCCGGAGCTTCTGGATATGATCCTTTGACACCACAAATTGCGGTAAATATATTTGGGCTCTATTTCTAATTTCTATATATATTATATATATTGAGTGAGTACAATATAACTAAAGATGATGGATTATTATTCTCATTTAGCAGTAATATAATAATTTATCCATGAAACTAATAATTGTTGTGACATGGTTGTACACTGTAATTATGTATCAGTCGGTGATACCATTATCTACACAACTAGAGATGTTCAAAGAATACATAGGAAAGCTGAAAGGAATTGTTGGAGAGGAAAGAACAAAGTTCATACTAGAAAATAGTCTTTTTGTTGTGGTGGGGGGTAGTGACGACATTGCCAACACATATTATGTTGTTCATGCCAGATTGCAATACGACATTCCTGCTTACACGGATCTTATGTCCAACTCGGCCATTAATTTTGTAAAGGTAAGCAAGCAACCATAATTAATTAAGATTCTTATCAATGTCAACCACATATTTTTCTCGTTTCAGATGGATAAATTTGAAGAAATAAATAGGCATTTTCTTTCCGAATGAATAAATTTAGACAGAAATTGTTTATTATGTTTATACATAAATAGAATAGGAAATCAACAAATTTTCTTTCTTGTGATCGAATGAATAAAATGCGAATAGGATATACACAAACTTGGAGCTCGTAGAATCGCAGTACTGAGTGCACCACCAATTGGATGTGTACCATCACAAAGAACTCTTGCAGGAGGGATGGTAAGAGAATGCGCAGAAAAATATAATGATGCTGCAAAGTTATTCAACTCCAAAATTTCAAAGGAACTTGGTTCCCTCAGTCACAGCTCACCTAATAGCAGGATTGTTTACATTGATGTTTACAACCCTCTACTTGATATCATTGTCAACTACCAAAAATATGGTACAGTAAACTCTATTTTACAATGAATTTTTCACAAAAAATTAAAGTTGTAACAAACAAATTAAATCCTTAATTAATTTCTCAAATATATATAATTGCAGGGTACAAAGTTGTGGACAGAGGTTGTTGTGGCACAGGCAAACTAGAGGTAGCAGTGTTATGCAACCCTATGGATACTACTTGTTCTGATGCTTCAGAATATGTCTTTTGGGATAGTTACCATCCTACGGAAAGAGTATATAGACAGCTCGTTGCTGGAGTCCTTCAGAGATATTTGAACCAATTGCTATGAGCTCCAATATATATTAATAATTAAGTTTGCCCGCCAAGTCATTTATTTCTTTTGTGCCAAGAGGGTCATGAATATTTTTCAACATTATTTTCAATGTTTGTTCTCTAATTAGATCAAAATTCACGTGCGTCTAATCGCTTCATATGAAGTTTATTTTTGAAGTGACTGATTCACGTTAATTTCGATCAATAATAGAGTAACTGTTATGATAAATGTTGAAAAATGAATATTTCTATAATCATTTTAATTATATTTATATTCCATTCAAATTTGTAATTTGATGAGTTTTGTTCCGTTATTTGCTTGATTGTATAAGTATCATATTACTTGGGAATTCATATATTCACATATAGGACGGCCCTAGATTGTTCTCTATGAAATCTTTATCTCTATTTAGCAATTTTTTTTTCTCCATTTAGCACAATTATTGATCAGTAAAATTGTTAGCATATATTCGTAATTGAGTTCAAATTTTAAAAAGAGTGAAAACAAAGTAATGCTCGTTTGGTGCACGTTTGAGTGCATCAAACGTGAGGTTTGAGTGCATCAAACGTGAGTTTAGAGTGCCAAAATCAATTTTAGCCTAAAATAACATGTTTGGTTTATTATTATTTAAAGTGATCTTAAACACTAGAATCGATTCAAGTTTATGCTACATTAGCTAACTTTTGCGTTTTATAGAATTGATTCTAACGTTCTACCGTAATTTATCACATTATTGCATTTTAACAAAATAATTACTTTTTTGTCAAAAAAACCAAAATAATTATTAATTAACTGTTTAATAATTTATTTCATTTTTATGTTACAAAAGAGAAAAAAAAAGTTTTGAATTCAACACCGTGTGACTTTCCAGGTCAGATATTACTAACCCAAAATGATCGTCAGTATGATGTCTCAACTTGAGAATCATTCAAGCCGTTAATCACGCTCTGATCGTACTGTCGTGATTCATCATTTAATTTTATGTTCTTGTCTCTTTAGAAATCAAAGATATAATAAGTTTTATGATCTATAAAACAGATCGCGTTCAAGTCGGTCTCATAATTTATTTAACATGCTCAACCTTTATTTTTTTTATTTCATAAAACCCTTGCATTAAAACTTAAAACTGAGAAATCTCCGTGAATATAGTTCATTTGGTAGATACATTGTATTTTATATAACAAAAAAACACTTTAGACTAAAAATGGAATTAATCTACAAAAAAGGAAAAAAACTGAAAAGGAAATTGTTAATTTTTTAAAATGCATTGACTGATTTTTATTTTGATAGGTATACATTGAATGAATTTGTTATATTAGCCCTCATACAATGTATTAAAGTAAAAAATTTGTTTAATTTATTAAAAAAAACATTTTACTGATTTTTTTGACCGAGAAATATATATTTTATTGATTTTGAAAACTAAATTAAAATATAAAAATATAGCTTAGCTTGCAGGTTTAAAATCATTAATTGGTTTTTTTCTTTCTAATTTTGAGTATATCTAATATTAATTAAAGAAATTAAATTCTTAATTAAATTAACAAATAAATTAAAAAATATTTTTAAATAAAATATCAATTGAATTTATTATTGAAAACAAATATATTTTTGGTAACTAATGTTTGTTTTATTGTAAAGGTTGATAAGAATTGAATTATTTATTCGAGTATTTATAGAAAAGAACAAAGCTATAGTCTATAAATACCTTAATATATGGCTGACACTATATTGCAAGAAAATTACAAAGTAATTGTAAAATGGAGAGAATAATGTGGGTTAGATTAGTGACAATTTTTGTTGTTTTATTGGGTAGAGTATCCAATATTGCAATTGCAGCAACTACGAATGCAGCATATCCTGCAGTGTTTGCATTTGGTGACTCAATCTTTGACACGGGAAATAATAACAACCTTGTAACTGCCTCTAAGTGTAATTTTCCTCCCTATGGAAAGGATTTCTACAGTGGAGCTGCTACCGGAAGATTCGGTAACGGCAGAGTTCTATCAGATTTGATAAGTAAGTTTAAGTCTTAACTATATATGTATCAGTGATTCATTATCATTTTACGTTATTAACTAATCACACTTTTAATATGATGCAGTATTTATTTATTTTTTATAATAATATGATGCAATAGTTATATATACACTCTCGTTGTCGGGTCAAAATTAAGTAGTTTACGTTTGGACTTTGATAAATAAAGTCATAATTGATCGAAAGGAAGTGTTATTATGATTGTAATTTTTTTGGTCAAGAAGTGATTAGAATTTAATCATTTAAAGTAAAATTAAATTATGATTGTAATTAATGAACACGTGAACGTGTTTAATTAATTTGCGTGTGTACGTAGCTTCGGCTTTGGGAGTAAAAGACACATTGCCAGCATTCTTGAATCCAGCTTTAACGGCTCAAGACCTTCCTACCGGAGTTTGCTTTGCATCAGGTGGTTCGGGGTTTGATGATTTGACGGCAAACCTGCAGGGAGGTGTATTGACAATGGGCGCTCAATTGAGATTGTTTGAACAATACATAACAAAGTTGAGAGCAGTTGTTGGAACACAAAAAGCAGCTGATATCATTTCCAATGCCTTGTTTATAATATCAGCAGGAAACAATGACGTTGCATTTACTTATTCTTTTAGTATAAGGAGAACTTTGCTTTTCAATGTATATGGTGGTCAAATTGTTAGCGCTAGTCAAAATTTCCTCAAGGTTAGTATCAATTCATTTTACATCCACTTCAATTACAGTATGATTTATTTTTAGACATTCGAACATCTTGAAATTATTATAATGTTAAACTCTAATCATTAAACTAACATTGAATTAATTAACGTAACGTAACAGAGTTTATATGAATTGGGTGCACGACACGTGTGGGTTCTAAGTACATTGCCATTGGGATGCTTACCAGCAGCTAGAACAATGACAGGACCATTCAGATTATGTGTAGATTTTGAAAATATGTTGGCATCACAATTCAATGGTTGGTTAGCGGATGGACTTGCAACTCTTAAAAACTCTCTTCCTGATTATGATATCAAATTTGTTGATGTCTATACTCCTATGCTTCGTCTCATACAAAATCCTTCCGCAGCAGGTACATATATATATTATATATGTTCAATTTCATTATTAATTAATTACTAATATTTATTTGTTTATTTGCACGTACAAATTATATTAACTAGGTAGTTCAAATTTTCAGGGTTCGTAAATGTGTGGAACGGGTGCTGTGGAACAGGAACATTTGAAATGGGACCAGCATGCAACATGCTTACATTCCAATGTCCAAGTGATGCATCATACTTTTTTTGGGATGTTGCTCATCCTTCAGAGAGAGCTTATCAAGCCACTGTTGCTCAATTGCTACACGCTCTAAACTACGATCTTACTACTTATAATATATCTCAAACACTTCATCCTTTCAATGTATCCAATCTTATCTTTTAATTATCGATCAAATGGACGATCCATCGATTATTCTCAATTGTTCATTCAAACTAAATTAATGAAATGAAAAGAAAAGAACAATTGCTTTCTAACTGTTACTATATGTGTTTCACTCTTTCCTTTTATTTTTTTCCTTCCTTGCCTATGTCATTAATTTTTAGGTCAAAAAGTTTTTTTTTTTGACCGAAAGGTCAAAAAGTATTTGATAGTAATATTAAATCCACTTTTCCATAATTATCATTGACTTTTAGTGTGAAAAACAAAAAGTAAAATTTGATTTATTGAATGATATTTAATATTTTTTAAGGGTTAAATAAGTTTTTGGCTCTATAAATATTTAAAATTTTGTTTTTACTTTTGTCGAAAAAAAATTGTTTTTAGTCTCTATAAAAAATTTGATCAACTTTTGGTCTATTCTTTTAAATCAACTCTTGTATATTTTTACATTTTTGAATGATTTTTTCGTATCCGTATGTTTAAAATATTATAAGAACATCTCTCACAAAAATATAGAATTTTTCAAATAAAATGAGTTATTTATGAATTTTTAAGCGCAAAAAACTAAAAAATTCATATTTAATTAATCTATTTGGTAAAAAAAATTCAACTTTTACAATAGAGATCCCTATAATGTACTAAAGACGTACAGTGGGAAAAAAATTCAAATAATACACTCCTGTTGAATGAAAAGCAAGGATAAAAAATCATAATAGAAAATATTTGAGGGACTAAAACCTACTAAAAAATTTATGGCTTTTGCTAACGAGTGCCCCGGCCCCGGGACACTCTTTAAGCATTTCATTTTAAGAAAAATATTTAAACAAAAATTAAACAACACAATTTCCAAAGCGTTGATTTTACAAATATCTATAAAAATTTACTCCCTCCGACCTTAATTATAAGCAACTTTCCACTTTTTAGATTCATTGGATAACTAATGTATACAGCCTTAATTATAAGCCAAATAGATGAGTTATTAATGTATCTAAAAAGTGAAAAATTGCTTATAATTAAGGCCGAAGAGAGTACTATTTAAGGTCTTAAAGAGTGTTCCGGAAAAACTCGTTAGTATATATTTGGCAAAATTTATAGAAACTAAAAATAAAATTTAATATATTTATAGAGACTAAAAATATATTTAATTTTTTTTTTAAATAAGCAATAAGATCTATTTATAAACCAAAAAAATATTATTAAAAAAAAAATAGTTTTGCATGTATAACTCAGTTGTTCATTGTTAGGAATATATATATGATTCCTAAAATCCACCGTTCATTTGTATGTGTGTGTATATATAAGTTAGGATCCATTCACACTAATTAGTTTGACATCAAATATTACATTGGTTAAAATGTTATTGGTGACAAGGGATAGATAATGAATTATCATATTCTTTTTTTGTAATGCAAATATTTTACGATTTAAAAGACTGATTTATTTTTTTGGTAGTAGAAAGACTATTTATTAATACAAAAAAAATGAAACAAAAACTTGTTACAAGTATTTAATTTAAAGATCATATATATATACGACTGCTAACTTTGATCATGTGGATCGAAGTTAATAAGTATGACTCACATGTAATTACAAGGGGGTGGAGGGCGCGCATGTGGGGGATATATGGATAGTTGGGGAGCGCGCGAATACAACGAGAGGGGACGCTAAATAATTACATGTGAGTCATATATTGTTAACTTTAACCTACTGTCGAAGTTAGTAATCCCCATATATGTTTGTATGTTTGTGTATGTGTGTTGTGCATGATGCACAGGTCATAGATAAGTTAAATAACACTATAATGAGAATAATACGAATTTTTCAAAATTCAACATTAAATTGAAAGTTTGTTGGTTTCCACCCTTGTAAGTTCCTTTAGCAGGGGTTGTAATAAGGCATTTGTACTCTTGCTCTAATTAATTTAAAAGTTTGCTTATTCAAAAAAATATAAAATTTAAAAAAAAAATTGAAAATCATTTGATATGTTATTGAGATTCTTAAAATTAACGGTTTTTAAAAAACTCATAAATTATTAATCTTTGTGGATCTCGAAATAATACAAGAGGTATGTATAGTTCTTTTAAGTAGTTATATAGGAACACAAAAATTAAAAATCAAAAATTAAATGTTTGCACTTATTTATGCGGTGAACAATATCTTCATTTTGTCTTTATCAAAAAAAATATATCTTCATTTTGTCAACTTTTTTTATAAAAAAAGCTATTTGACTATATATTCTAACATAATATGAAGAAACTTTTTTTGGATACACATAATTTGTTGACTAGAAAATTTGAATAGAGATTTAAAAATTAATTGAAGAAACTAAATATTTAATTAACTAATCAAGTAAAATATCAATTGAATTTATTATTGAAGACTAACATGAATACTCTAATATATTTATTTGTTTATCTTGGTAACTATTTTTTTATTACTATAAAGGTGGATAAGAATTAAATTAGTATTTGGTTAATTAAAGAATTAAATTAGTATTACGTGTATTTATGACTGGAAACAAAGCTAGTGTATATAAATACCTCAATGTGGTTGACACTATATTGCAAGAAAATCACACGTAACAGTAAAATGGAAAGAATAATGAGGGTAAGATTAGTGTCCATTTTTCTTGTTTTATTGGGTAAAGTATCCAATATTGCAATTGCAGCAACTACCAATGCACCAGCATATCCTGCAGTGTTTGCATTTGGTGATTCAATCTATGACACTGGAAATAATAACAACCTTATGACTGCCTCTAAGTGTAATTTTCCTCCCTATGGAAGGGATTTCTATGGAGGAGCGGCGACCGGAAGATTCGGTAACGGCAGAGTTCTATCAGACTTGATAAGTAAGTTTAAAGTATTACGTGTAACAAGAGTTAATAATTCATTATCATTTCATGTTATTACTAATCACATGTTAAATAAACACCAGTCACAGAGTTTGGTCAGAAAATTAAAAAATTTGTTACTAAATTAGTTACTAGCAATTGTTTAAACAGAAAATAATGAACTAATTAATCCATTGGTCAATATATAATGAAAATAAGGAAATGAGATTTTAAGATAGTAATTAATTAATGTGCTTAATTTGCGTGCGTAGCTTCGGCTTTGGGAGTAAAAGACACATTGCCAGCATTCTTGAATCCAGCTTTAACGGCTCAAGATCTTCCTACCGGAGTTTGCTTTGCATCAGGTGGTTCGGGGCTTGATGATTTGACGGCAAACATGCAGGGAGGAGTTTTGACAATGGGTGCTCAATTGAAACTGTTCCAACAATACATAGAAAAGTTGAAAGCAGCTGTTGGGGCAGAAAAGGCAGCCGATATCATATCTAAAGCTTTGTTTATAATATCAGCGGGAAACAATGATGTTGCATTTGCTTATTCTTTTACTATTAGGAGAACTTTACCTTTTAATGTATATGCTACTACTTTAGTTACTGCAAGTCAAAATTTCCTCAAGGTTCCATTTACACTTCGAACTATATATATATTGTCTCTTAAAGTTATAATGTTAAACTCTAATCATTGAATTAATAATGAACAGAGTCTATATCAATTGGGCGCAAGACACGTGTGGGTTCAAAGTACACTGCCGTTGGGATGTTTACCTGCAGCTAGATCTACATTGGGAGGACCACTAAGATTTTGTGTAGAATATGAGAATGTGTACGCACAACAATTCAATGGAATGTTAGCATCCGGGGTTGCAACTCTTAAAGGATCCCTTCCAGATTATGATGTCAAATTCGTTGATGTCTATACTCCTATGCTTCGTCTTGTACAAAATCCTTCAGCAGCAGGTACGTGCAATTTCATTATTATTAATTAATATAACATCAAATTAATTATAACGCACAAAATATTGAATTAATAAACAATGATATATATAATTTTTTTCTTTAGGGTTCGTAAATGCGATGAACGGGTGTTGTGGAACCGGAACATTTGAAATGGGAGCATCGTGTAACACGATGACATTCCAATGTGCAAGTACTGATTCCTACTTTTTTTGGGATGTTGCACATCCTACACAGAAAGCGTATCAAGCCACTCTTGCTCAAATGCTACATGCTCTAGACTACGATCTTACTAGCTACAATATTTCCAAAACTCTTCATCCTTTGAATGTATCTAATCTTATTTTTTAATTAAGAAGTAATACATCATATGGTAATTACAAATAAAATAATAATGTATCATATGGACAAATACTGTAATTGTTTATCCAATGAAATTTAATGAAATGGACAATTGATTTGTATAACTCTTTCCATTCCTTTTTTCTTTTTAGTTCTTTGCCCGTCCACACAATTCTTATCGACTGTGAACTATTTAGAGATCATGTTCAGATATTAAAAATGAATTTCTAATATAAAAACATAACAAAGTTTTATAAAGAATCATCATCTATTTAAATCTATTTCTATTGTAAATAACATAATTAAAAAAACAAATAAATAATAGTCATAGTTGTAAATATAACATTCAAAAGAGACACTCTAATCAATAACATTAAACTACAACTTCAAGTTAATATCATTATCAACATTCTTACAACTTAAAAAGATTCATCCTTCTAACACTTTTAGTTAATTCTCATTATATATTTTCTTTTTCTTATATATATTTCTCACATCCACATGATGGATTGCAATTCATAACCACTTTTACTTTGTTCACAACTAGGTTGTTAATCTAGTTGGTTAGTTAGTTTTTTGCACCTAATTAGTTAGTTAGGTGAAGTTAGTTAGTTTACTTGTTTTGCATATTAAGTGTGCATTCTTCTATATAAGCCACACTTTTGTAATGTGTTTTTATCATCTTAATAAAATTCTCACATTACCAATATAACTTTCTTCTCTCAATCATTTCTCTCCATCTATCTCATTCATACATTCATTCTTGTTTACTTTCATTCCCACACCTCTGCAAGCCCTTCCGCGCGCGCATGCATAAGCCACTGCAATTGCAATACTGCTACTTGTGTGTGTGTGTGTGTGCGCGCGCGCGCGCATTGCTCTGTGCTAACACCAAATTCATACTTGAAAATCCTCACTATTATTGATCAATTCTGCAACATTGCAACATTGAAGTTGAACTAGATAGACAATATTGAAGTGTCACCGGAGTCTCATGTTGTTCCTCCTTTGGGCTTTTGTGTTGTTGATTGAATTCATCGGGCTTGTTCTTTGGCAGATTGAATAGGTATCTGTGATTCATGCTCAAACTCCCTGGATCTCTAATTGTTTTCATGTGTTGAAATCTACATATTCCAAGGGTTTGGGTTCTATGTTCATGCCTCCTTTTTTTTTTTCAAAATTTGACGTTGGACTGTTTGACTCGGACAATCATTTTGCTTGATGTCATTCATTGCCTAAAGTTTTTAATTAGCTGTGAATTAAAAATATTATAACATTGATCTCATAAAAAATAAAAATAAAACTTACTATACAAAAATAAAAAAACTTAAAATTGAGGATTTATTGAAATAGTGAAAATATTAGAAAGGCCCATTTAAAACATGCACACCAACTGAATGGGTGTTTATTTTATAAAGAAAAGAAACAAGATAATAATTATAAATAAACAAAAATATAATAAAATCTTACCAGTTCCCAAAAAAAATTAAAGTGTGAACAATTATATTGTGTTAAAATATATTTGTAAAAATAATTACTTGTACGTATTTTATTAAAAAAAAAAAACCTTAGATATAATTAAATAAAGAACTATTTGAGTTACAGAATCCAAATTCAGCAAAATTATTTTTAAGAAAAACTACAAATTAAAGGTCAAGTCAAGTCTATCGTGCGCAAATTTTAACAGTATGTATTTCAGCATTGGATTAAATGAGACGTGACATTTGATCCGATAATGATACTTATGGATCTAATAATAAAAACAAGCGTGCTTGTGCATGATGAAACTTGTGCATATTAGACAAAATCCAAATTAAAATGTAACCCAAGTGCAAAAAACAACACCATCAATCACGTTCCCATTCAACCACTCATTCAATCAAAGAGCAAAGCTTCCAATTCATCCACCAAACTTAACCCGCATGTGCAACACCATAAACCATAAAAATTAAGAAAGAAAAAATCCAGATCAAATATAACATATACACATTAATGATCTCATTAGATCTGCCTCAGTCAAAATGCCAAAGTTTATGTCTCATCAAACTCCATTTTATCTTTAGACTTCTATAATAATTGTGGATTATTATTCTTATTTGTTTGCACTACTAAATTTAAAATTACTGTCAAAATCGAGCTCAGTGACCGTAAGAGAATCAACTTCCATACAGCCTCTACTCCTTTCACCTCCAAAGAAAAGGATAAAAAAGAAAGATATAAAAAATAATGGACATGGGCCATAAAAAAACTAGACGGTAGACAAGGCTGAGAATTCATGTGAGCTAGATAGTGCCAAATAGTTTTTATTTGGGGTTCCTCGCAACATCACTTCCATTTGAGAGTTGAGACTGACGGGAAGACACCTTCATCTTCAGTTGTTTTTTCCAGAGTGATAGTTTGAAAATCAGCAGTGATGTTATTATACCTTGATTCACTAGGTGAAACGGAACCAGAATCAGCTTGAACCTGAGCAGAGGGCAAATAGTCCACCCAGTCATCGCGCTTCCTCAACTTGTCGCCCTGCAACAATGTTAACAGAGTGTAAAAAAGCAGATAAATAAATATGACATTAATAGATATAGTGAATTTTAGTGATATATTGTACAGAAAATGTGTAATGTAAAGTGCAACTGCATAATATGAAAGGTTGACACAAAATGCTAATGAAAACTCACCTGGACATCCACAACAGTTGAATTTCTCATAGACTCTAATATCAGCTGAACGTTGCTTGTCAAATTTTTAACCTGCAAAAGGATATTTCCATATACAAAGACAAAACTCAGTGTGCTATGTATTTTGAAGTTTTAACAGCTGTCAATAGTAGAACTTGACTGCTACATCACAAAATTATATATTTATGAAATGGGTGGTAATAACTTCATAACCTATAGTATCCTCTAACACCTATTGTATCACAAGTACATTGCAGTGGATTAGAGGTTCATATTAATTTAAGAACATGACAGCTGAGGTGTGAAGAAAGTTTTGTTAAGAAAATAAATCATAATAGACCATCATTAAGAACAATTGATCATTGGGGCACTTATGGTCAGGATACTGACAAGTTTAAAATGGGACAAAACCCTTTTTTTTTCATTCAAGCTGCCTTGCATCCATGCATATAGAATAACAATAACACATTTCATTTTTATCAAAAAGAAAAAGTGTGTGTGCCTTGAACCTCCCATTGCCATGCATTGAAATTGTCAGACAATTAACATGTCTTTCTACTAACATCTCATTAAAAAGAGTTGAAAAATATAATCAAGTACATGAAAAACATAACAGTGAGTGGTAATAATAGGAGCATAAAGAATTCATTCACCATATTCAAAGTTATAAAATAGGAAGGGAAACACAAACATTAGCCAGGCGATTTCATTGAAATTCAATTTTCATCACATCCCACCATTGATGCCATGGTATGCCACATAATTGACAAAACTTATCATAAATATAAAACTATTTTGTGATCTAACAACAGTTTCTTCCTCTATCAATCCCCCCAAACCACTTAACCATATGTTAGGTTAATGAGCCAATGACATTCAATATCAAATCTAAATTTCACTCGCTGATGTCTACTTTAAGAAAAATGTTAATTATTTGATGGAAGTTGTCTTATTTATCTCCGAATTGTACCATTTCATGCTCTAAAAAGTAGCTTTACTTTATTTTTCTTTAAGATACGATGAACTAACATCTGATTCTTCAACTAGTTAAAGTTATTATCGTGAGTCGTGACTCATGTGTGTCATTTCTTTTTCTTGAAAATACAATATACAAACATCTGAATCCTGGAAAAATTGATGTGTTATTTTATATTGAAACAAAAATGCTATGCCATTTAATAGAAGAAAAACAAAACATTAATCCATGTGTATAAAGTAAAATCCATCTAATCAGTAAGTATAACTGCATATACATAGTAAGCTTCAGGTTAGCTTTGTAAGGCTCTGTTTGGCAAAATAATAGTGGATAGCGTATAAGCTAGCAGATTGTGCTTGTAGTATTTGATAAACTTCATGGTTACACATGAAATGACAAAAAAAAATATTTTGAATTAATGCTTAGTTTTTTCAATTAAGATAATAAATGTAAAATTGAGAGGAAAAATGATAAACTATAAGCTCAAAATCTACTTGAAAAAGCTTGTAAGTTGAAAGAAACGCCATAAGCTAGTAAAAAATGCTATAAGCTCATGACAAAAAAAAAATTGTTATCAAACCAGTCTATTTTGGTCATATACTCATATGAACTTAAAAGCTGCAAGTTATCCGCTATAAACTCAAAAATCGTTCTTGCCAAACAGAACCCACGCAAAACTTTATGATTGGCAACAATCAATACAAAAAAAGATTTGAAAGTAAGTGAACAGTGCAAGTCAAATATTCACTAAAAACAACCATAAAGTATAACATATTCATAGGCTCTACATGAAATATTAGTACTTACTCGAGGGAAATTCGCTATCACGGTAATTGGAACCCAACCCTCTTCATCCATATAGGACTTTAAATACTCATCTTTCGCTAAATTAGCATCACTGTCAAAAAAAAATCAGCAATGAATACAACACACAATTTGTCAAATATTAATATTATTATTATTAATAATAATTAACTAAAAGAATAAAAACGTATTAAATCTACCTAAAGTAATAATCAATCTGGTTGACTATCAAAATGGGCAAAGGAGATTCTACTGCAGCAGGGAAGAATGTTACAGGTGAAGGGCTGTGGGGGAAGACTGGCATACCCCTAAAGGGATCATACGTTACTGCTGGAAAGTAATACAACTCTAAAATTTAAAAGAAGTGTTAGTTATATTAAATTTCGTAGAAACATGATTAATGAATAAGAGACGCATACTAACCAGGATAAGGAACAGGGTTTGGAAAGGGTCCAATCGGCTGAGGAGCCAAAAATGCAGCAGTACCAGGTGGTGGGTGCCTCAATATTCCTCTAGGAGGAGGCATCCTTGGTTGGGGTGCATGAGCATCTCTAGTATTCACAAAATTTCCACGATCGTGATCACGCCTGCTATTATAATTATTATGATGATAGGAACCATCTCCTCGTGAATGGGACCCAAAGTTACCCCTGCGAGAGGAACCTCCTACTAATGGTCTTGCATCCCAGTTATTGTTCCAGTGATGATCTCTTGGAGAAGAGTCAGGGATAATTGGCCCCATATTCCGATAGCCGACTGGAGGGAGCTGATATACAGGAAAAGGTGGAGCAGGTGGAGGAGTAGGAGGGTTGGATGAGCTGCTCTGAGCATGACCAGGCCCAATGTTGCTGCCACCTACCCTCCTTGCAGGTCTTGGTCTGTTGGTCATATTATTGTTTGTTGCAGAGGCAGAACTAGATCTTGCATTACTAGTAACTTGTTTCTGAGGGGAACGTGAAATTTTAGGCCCCTACAAAACAATAGAAAGGTCATTGAAGCAGATAATAAGACTCAGCATTTACCAAACTAAAGTAGATAGTATAAAATTCTTCCTTGCAAAGACACAGCCTGCATGACAATGACATCTTGCTGTATATAAATTGATAAACATAAATAAAGTTTTGTTATCAATTATCCACTGGTGTTCAGGAATTGAGCATAAGCATAATACATATCAAATTATACATAGACTGAACTATAGAATATTATTATCATATCTTATATTTGTAATGTTTAATCTATTGAAACAGAATTTGCTTCAACCACAATAATAATATTCCTGGATAAAGGGTGCATTCATCTTACGATCATTTTATACTTGAAAACAAACAATATAGTAAACAGAGAAATTATCTTGAAAAAGAAAAAAGAAATCTTGATCAGATAATTAAAACAAAACCTGAGAAGTGGAAGGTGATCCATCAGCAGCGGCAACCTTGGAGGAAGATTCAGGTGGAAATTTAGCAGAAATTTTGGTGGATTCAGACAAAGCAGGCCAGGATTCAGCACCCATTACAGGAGCAGTCTCAACATTTGAGGGTTTGTTCCATGCAGGCTTCTTAGAAGGACCTGCATTGCCATCACTGCCATCGGAGTTATCTACAACGGAGGGTACCGTATTCGAGTCATCAACCGGCGCCGGAATAGCTACCGCCTTTGGAGAATCATCACACGACGACGGCGCTTGGTCAGCGGTGCCGGTAGTCAGAGAGGAAGAAGACGACGAAGATGATGACGAGGGCAGTGATTGATGAACACTGGTAGGTGATTCAGTCTCGCCGCCACGGACGACTTGAGCCCAGGGTGAATGAAGGGTTTTTCGCGTGAAATTAGGGTTATTAGTGTCACCAGACGGCGCCGATGACGGAGCAGTCGTCGGAGAGTGATTATTAGAAGAAGGTTTATTAGTGCCAACCATTGATTGATAATTAGGGTTTCTAGTTCGTTGATTCAACAACAACAACAAGAAAAAATGATGAAATTGATCAGTATAGAATCAGAAATGAATAAATAAAATATGAGTAAATTAATTAATTAATTTAAACAAGAAATAAAATGATAAAAATAAATAAGAGTTGTTCTGTTCTCTAACTAGAATAGAATAGAATAGAATGATGAAAATTATTATTCCAGTTAGAGAAGAAACCCTCTCTCTCTCAACAAAATTGGGACTCTTCTCTCCTCCCTCTCCCTCGCTCACTCACTCACTCTCTCTCTCTCTCTCTGCTGATGTTGTTTCTACTTCTTTTTTTTTTTATCACTCTGCCTCGTAAACAAATCTATTTGTTTCTCACTTCATTTCTTTTTTTCTTATTATCAATATTGATTTTTTTAATATTTTTAAATAAATTTTGCACCAAAAATATATATAAATAAATAAAATAGTTTTATTTCTTTTCTTTTTGACTCAAATTATTTCTTTCTTTTTTTGGTGACTACTCAAAAATTATTTCTTCATGTTATAAATTTATGATTTCATTTTAGTTGAGTCAAAAAGAAAAAAATTACCAAATATAGAATTCTACTGTGATAACTAAAAAAAAAGTCTACTGTATATGTAACTAAAAAAAACGTAGTTGATTAATTAACGTTGGATTTAATAGAGAGAATCATGATACAATTTTTATTACTGCGTTTTAGAGTGAACTGAAATAATTTGATGACAGAACAATAAAATATACTATTTATAACATTGTTTTTTTCTATTTTACCCTTATCACTTTATAGTATAATGATAATGATTAAAAGAGACAATAAAATAACTAAAGAACCTACTTTTTAATATTCTAATATCTATTATTAATAAAAAATGAGAGTATTTTTGTAAGAGTCTTATTCTCTCTTATTCATTTACACATTTTTCTTAAAATGTGTGAAGTGGTCAACTATGACACTTAGATTAAAACGGAGGGAGTACTACGATATGTCATTATGTATTTATGTAGAATGGGTCTTGCTAACGAGTGCACCAGGTGCACTCTTTAAGCATACTATTTAAAGAAATTATTTATTGAAAAAGTTAAACAGCACAATTTTCAATGCGTTGACTTTATACAAATTCTATAAAAACTTACTATTTAAAGGGCTTAAAGAGTGCACCGGGTGCAATTTTTAGCATTTATCAAGTCATGCAAACTTTTCCAGTAAAAGAAAAGAGCAAGGCTCGCACTTCAAAAATAGATTTGTGACAAACATGTCACATTTGGGCTTTGAACTTTATTTTGGTACAAGTTGTCTATTTATACAAGTCTAGCCCAAATCATCCTATTCTTACTCTTTAATTAGTTTGTCACTTATTGGGTATAAAAAAAGAATGAAAAATGAATAATGAATCAATTTAAGTGGTAAATAATTTGAGTTTTTAACAAGTGGTCAGAAGTTTAATTACCAATTTTTATATATGGAGAGTATGTTGGGAGAAAAAAAATTCTTCTTATATACTTTGCAGAATCTCCAACAAATATTTATCTCTACTAAAGTAGAAACTTTACACTTATAATTTTGTAAACAAAAAAGTATAAAATAGATAAAAGGATAGTACCCAAAAAAAAAAAGATAAAAGAAGAGCACCTACCCAAAATTTGTCGCATCGACTTAACGTGTTGTGAAAAATCTTGAATATACATACATGTGATGTACCTGGTTGGTGTGTTCACATAAATAGTAGTTATTATCTACTCAAAATTTGGACTAATCAAATAAAAAGAAGACTTCTGACTGACTTATGAGAGAAGTCTATTTGGTCTTTCATCATGCAACTCGTGAAATATGCTACTACCTTTGAATTCAACATAAAATAATAATACATTACTTGTTCTCCGAAGACTATAATATGATATTGCGATGTTATTTCCTAGTAGCTTTTTTGTTTTGTTTTGTTTTGATGGCATATTTCCTAGTAGTTTAACACTAAATGAAACTGGTTTCCTTGCACTTATGCTCTTCCACTATCGGAACATTTCATCTACGTACGGTGGGACATTATAATTCGTGTTTTTATTTAGTTAATACAATATTCAATTTTTATATTTATTAAAATACCATTTTAACACAAGGTATGATCAAAGTGATCTCTATTGTATTCCAACATATTTTAAGGAGAACACTTTCATTTCATTTATTGTACACAGAATATGCATGACTTGTTAGTTGAGACGTGAGAGGAGTAATATTTTTATCAATTTAATAATTTAATATAATAAAAATATTATTGAATTTTTTTTATATTATTGAAAGAATCGGAATTTACATTTTAAATTTCTCACTTCTTACACTTGAAATCTGTGTTATTTTTAAATGACGATAGAAACACATTACGACATGTAGAAGAAAAAAAAACACATTACAACTTTAACGCATTTTTCCTCATTTGCTCATAAATTAGATGCATATGATTTGGATTATTATATGTGAATTGTATAATATTCTTTATCATTTTTTTTTTGTACATGTTATTCTTATCATTTTAATTACGTACTCATCTAATCATATATATCAATTAAGGAAAGGAAAAGTCTACATGTAGGATTGTTTTAATTTTTCATAAAGAAAATATATCGATTAAAAAGTAGTACCGTAGATACTTCAATACATTACATAAATACAAAATATATGTCTTCTGGGAAATAGCTCAATGCAAAGCCACTAGTAAGAAAAAAACACTTATTCGTATTCCTCCTTAAAACCACCCAAGATATATTTTATTTTTTAAATTTATTGAATTACTGATGCATGTATCTTATTTATAATATAAACTTTGGGAGTTTGGAGGAGAGGGGAGGGGAGAGGAGGGGAGGGAGAAAATGGTTTTGAGAAAAAGAAAAATAAGTGGAAGAAATAGAGGAGTTTGAGAGGGGAGGAGTTTAGAGGGTTATTTTTTTTTTCATAACACAAAAATAAATTCTAATTTGGTGGAACTCAAAATATTGTATTGGATGGAGTTTGGAGAGTTTATATGAATTCTTCAAATTTAATTAATGTTGTTATAATATCCTTAAATTCATAATATATATTAATCATAAGTATTTATTTATCATTCTCTATAAAATATACTTTCTCAAAAAATAAAAAATAAAAATTCTATTTTTCTGTCTACTCTTTCTCTCTTTCCTCCCCTCCAAACTCGCAAATAAAGCCTTCGACAAATATAAAAATTAAATTGTCAATTATAATAAAGACATAAAAGAATACAATTGAGAGCTCTGCTTAATAATGATATGAACATATGCTTATTTTTTTTTTTGACGCAATGAACATATGCTTATTGAACAGCTAAAAAGTGCTTAAGCCTAACATTATTAACCTCCTACATAATAAAAAAAAAAACTTTTTTACGCTTTCGTAAAATTGATAATAATAGTTAAAAGTATCAAAAATAAATCACAATATTTTATTTTTTATCCTCTAGATTTTAGGGGAAGGAGTCTTCGTACTCCAAAGTTCAAGACGAATTCTAGGTATCAAGTACTTCCATGACATTATCAAATGCAGTTGCAAAATATCGAATTGTAGTCTTCTTTATCAAGTTTAGTATTAATCGGTACTGAACCAACTAACATTTGATAAAAAAAATCATAATATGTGTTATGAATTAAGCACATGAGGAGAGTCCAACACAAAAGATTAGTCTAATATGTGGGAGAGTCTCGTGGCTTAAATACCACATTGAGCACTTTGATATACTCAATGTGGTACTCATAAGATTGTCACGCCCTTTAAGAGCTGACGTTCACGGCGGCTTTCACTCTATCGACACTTACCCGATGGTAGCCCTTTCCTTTCGACGACTTCACTCACATATCAATATTCGGTGGAACACCTTATTAATTCAGCCTATAAATAGCCCTTTGTATGGTTCAACTCTCAATGAAAAGCACCGATTATTATGAATGAAATTCTAATAGACTAAAAAGTTACTCTAACAAACTATAAAATTAAACTTCATTCATCACACAAACCTTTCTATCACCCGATTATTATGAATTAAGCACATGAAGAGAGCTCAACCCAAACGGCTAGCCCTATAGATAGGAGAGCCTCATGACTTAAATATCACATCGAGCACTTTGATACAATCAATATGGAACTTGTAACATATTGCCACACCCATTAAGAGCTAGCCGACATGCACGACGACTTTCACTCTATCGACACTGACCCAATAGTAGCCTTTTCTTTTTCAGCAGCTCACCCACCTATCAGTATTTAGGTAGAGCACCTTAATCCATCTTATAAGTAGCCCTTTCCAAGATCCAACTTTTAATGAAAATACTAATTGTTACGATTTAAGAGAATCTGATTACTTAAATACCACATTGAACATTTTTGTTTTTGGTACATCATTGAACATTTATATATACTCAATATAGGACTCATAACAATATTTCGATAGTAACATAACATAATCACAAATTTGAAAACAGTTAATGCGATGTGCTAAGATGTAAACAAACACGGTAAACATTAAGATTTGGTGTTGTGATGATGAAAAGACAAATCTTGCATATACAATAAATATTCATAAATGAAAAAATAATACTGTAACATCATTATTAATTAGCAAAATGAAATAGCATTTAATGTATCAAAAAATTGAAATCACTTTAACTTAACATCTACAAGTTATAATCGTTCTACTTCTATATGTGTTTTTTTTTTTTTACAAAACTTCTATATGTGTTTTTATATTTTGAAAATTTGTGTTATTTACACAGACGAAATTAGCCAAGATACAACAATCCTCAACATGTCTACAAATTAAATTGTACTCTTATGTATATTGTCTCAAAATAAAGTCTTTTATATACGACAAAAGTATTTTGACAATTTTTTTTATGATAGTAATTAAGACAATTACTTATTACTCTCTCTGTAATTTATTAAGTGTAGTGCAGTAATCTGTTAGGATCTGTTTGAAACAATTTTAGTTTTTAGTTTTTAAAATGTGTTTTAGAAAATTGTTTCTAAAAAGAGAAAAATAAAACTCTTTAAATCTATTTTACTTTTTTATTTTTAAAAACTAATATATAGAAAACAATTTTTTAAAACAATTTTGTAAAATTTGATTAATTTTTAATTTTTTTTAAAAATAGTATAATTTGATAAGTTATAACTTTAAACTATGAAAGCGAAAACAAAAAATGATTCTAAAATGTATTACTTAAAATGAAATGGAAAGAGTAATATAATATGATAAAAAATGAATCATTTATGTTAATCGGTGACAACTTGTGTACCCCCACAAGATTTAGAGGTATTTACCCTCAGCCACTATAAAAAGTTTTAAGCGATATAATTTTTTATAAAATATACCATTGGATTGAAAGTTTATATCATATAAATCATTTGTGTAAAATTTCAGACAAATCTAAAATCATTTGATATGTTATTGAGACACATAAAGATTAAGGGTGTTTAAGAAATCACAGAAACTGTTAATTTTGATGCGTCTCAATAACATATCAAATGATTTTAGATTTGTCTGAAATTTTACACAAATGATCTATATGATGTAAACTTTTAATCCAACGGTGCATTTTATAAAAATTTATATCGATTAAGTTTTTTTTAAGCAGATGGAGGTAAATACCCCCAAATCTTGTGGGGGTAGACAAGAAAACACCTTGAAATAATTGTTTGTGATTGGTATCTAAATAAAGTGTAACAGTTAGTAAAATGGAAATGAAAATGAAAATGATACACACAGATACACACCTAGTATTTCCTCTATAAATGTAAAGCTTTCTAAACTCCCAATCCAATCCAATTCAATTCATTTCAATTCCAAACTCCAACCAACCACCCACCCTCCCTCTTATATTTAACATCATCACTACTCTCTCTGTATCATCATATTCATATTCATATTGATATCAATGGCTCAAACTACTACACCTAATCACACACAAACCGTATCTGGTTGGGCAGCTCATGATTCTTCCGGCAAGATTACCCCATACACTTTCAAAAGAAGGGAGAATGGCGTTACTGATGTCACTATGAAGATTTTGTATTGTGGAATTTGCCACACTGATCTTCACTATGCCAAAGATGAATGGGGCATTACTATGTACCCTGTTGTTCCCGGGTAACTATCCTATTTTACACAAAAAATTCAATGTCGTCACAGTGACTATTTCTTTATATTCAATATATATATACATGTTTTTGATATATAGATAGTGATTATATATATGATTACTGCAGGCATGAGATAACAGGGATTATCACCAAAGTTGGGAGCGACACAAAGGGTTTCAAAGAAGGAGACAGAGTTGGTGTGGGATGTTTGGCTGCTTCATGTTTGGATTGTGAGTACTGTAAGACAGATCAGGAGAATTACTGTGATAACTTGCAATTTGTATACAATGGTGTTTTCTGGGATGGTAGCGTCACCTATGGTGGCTATTCACAGATGTTGGTCGTTGATTACAGGTTCATCAATATTATAATAATATTCCTTCTTTTTTACACCATTCATTCATTATGTTTAATTTGTTGGATCTGCTCAAAGTTAATTTTACATTTTAAATATTTGTTCATAAACCTCCATACATGACTTTGAGTCACTTGTTAGGGACATTGCTTATAGTAATCAAACTCTGATACACCATTAATTCATTTTATAAGATGAAATTCTGATCACCAGGTTAGTTTCACCAAAAAAGAATATCGATAAACTATTAATTTTATTTTTGCTATTAGTAATAATTAGTATAATTTTCTTAATATGAAATGAAAGAGGAACTGAATAAATTTCTTTTTTTGGTACAAAGAACTGAATAAATTTAATATGTAAAGCAGAGGATTTTTGTTTAATTTTGTGATAAGAAAACAGAAGATTATTTTCTTTTTTTATTTGTTATGATTATGTAAAGTAGAGGATGGTATGGCATGGCTTTAAAGTCCACCAGAGTGGTCGTTGAAGATGACTGAGACATATTATTATTATGGTTTAAATGAGCGGTTACAAGTAGTCTTTTTTAACACTTTATTACAGCCAAATCAAGATATATATAATTACAATCAATGAATTGTCTTCTAACAGAGACAGATTTCGAATCTCTCACTTTTTTTGGTCAAATGATCCATTTTTAAACTACACACTTAAAAACAAGAGATATTCACATGTGTAAATTTTAAATTTTAATTATGGTTTTTTTAATGACCATTCTACTACTACTACTACTAAAAGACTGTTTAAATATTTACTTGAAGTAAATATTTTTTTTATTTAAGAAATACAGAATCCTCAATGTTTATGTTATTTTTCTAAAGAATGTTATATTAAAGTTCATTTTGAGTATAGACGTGGGTCACAAATAAGTTGGACTGGTCCAAAATGCCGGCTAGTGAACAAAAAATGTTAAAGAAATAGAAAGCTATTTTCAAATCATTATTAGATTTAGTATAAAATATTTGAATTACTAACTAAAAATTGAAATATTGATGTGAAGATATGTAGTACACATTCCAGAAAGCCTACCAATGGACGCAGCTGCACCTCTACTGTGTGCTGGAATAACAGTATTCAGTCCCTTGAAGGACCACAATTTGGTATCAACACCAGGGAAGAAAATTGGTGTGGTTGGTTTGGGAGGACTTGGTCACATGGCTGTCAAATTTGGTAAAGCATTTGGTCACCATGTTACTGTCATAAGCACTTCTCCCTCCAAACAAGCTGAGGCTAAGGAGCGTTTGGGAGCTGATGATTTCATAATCAGCACCAATCCTGATCAACTACAGGTTTGCTTGCTACTACGTTATTACTATTATTTCCACATTTCATTATGCTAGCCCACGTGTATTTTATTTATTTATTTTTTGACGAAAGTGTATTTTATTTATTGACATATGGTAAGTTGTTATAGTAACGTATATTAAGGTAGTGTTTGGCCTCACTTATTTTTTACTTCTCTCTTTCTTTTAAGGAAAAGTAGGGCCAAACATAATTTTAATAAAGTCATTAAAATAACAAGTGTCTTTTTAATTGTGAAGAAAACTAAATTTAAGTGACTTTGAAAATAAGAAGATAAAACCAACTTTAAACCAACTTTTCGGTACTTTATATTCCTATAACTATAAGTCCACCTATCGATTCCCATGAATGCCATTATATAATTTTTTTATTATTTTCACTGTGTTTCTGCTTTCTTTATGAACCACTTGCCAATTTGCCATGCCTATATTTACAGTGCCTCTTGCTATATTTACAGTTCATATTATTATTATTATTATTATTATTATTATTATTATTATTATTATTATTATTATTATTATTATTATGTTGCTATCTACTTCGTTAGTTTTGTATCCTTTTGTTCCTTGATCTTTGTTTACTTTATAGTGGGCAGTTTGATTCGATCTTGGATGACCGATTAAAAAAGTTGATCCAATTCAAATTAATGCAATTTAATTTAAATTAGTTTTTGGTAAATTGTTAATTTAAAAAAGCCGTTCTTTGTTTACATTTCCCACTATAAAAAAATTGTTTATAATTTTATTTTATTTTTGGTAAATTTGTATTAAAATATCGTAACTTTTAGAAAAATATTTTATCAAATATATTTTAATTTATAAATACTAATTAAGCGGAAAAAACAATGGATAGAACTAGAAATCAAATAGCCACTAGAATGTTGGAAAAAAAAACGTTTATGATGATTTATATTTTATATTATGAAGTATAACTCTTTGAATTTAATTTACGATAATATTTACTATAATAATTTATGAATTTTAGTCGCACGTTAAAAAAATCATGTCTTGACAAAACATTTTACCAAACAAATTTTAACTTTAAAGTAATAATTAAGTTGAAAAAAAATAATAAATACCAAACAACTTTAACTTTATCTTTAAAGTTTTATTTTTTTAACTTTAAGCTAAAAGTAACTTATAGGTAATAAAAAGTCAGGCCAAACGCAACCTAAGTATATGATGAGAAGAAGTATATGACTTTGTGTGTCACATTAACTACTATGTGGTCCAATTAATTATATGGGCTTCGGCTAATGGGCCATGGAAATTCCTAATTGATTATTTTTTTTAGTTTATTTTGAACATAAAATGTAGAGATATGAAAATTTTTGAGTTTAAAATTGACGACTTTTACCAACTAAATTGTAATTTTTGTGTATAGGGTGCAAGGAGAAGCCTAGATTTCATTTTGGACACTGTATCAGCAGATCATGCTCTATTGCCTATCTTGGAATTGCTCAAAGTAAATGGCACTTTGTTTATCGTTGGTGCACCCGACAAGCCATTACAATTACCTGCTTTTCCATTGATATTTGGTATAATAATTAACGTTAATTGCATACCTTGATTACTCAATTTATCATTAAACAAATACTACAATTTGTTGTTGATGATACTAATAAACAAATGTACGTGAAATGTGACAGGGAAGAGATCCATAAAAGGTGGGATCATAGGAGGAATAAAAGAGACTCAAGAAATGTTGGACGTTTGTGGGAAGCATAATATCACATGTGACATTGAGTTAATCAAAGCAAACACAATTAATGAAGCTTTTGAGCGTCTTGTGAAGAATGATGTTCGCTACCGCTTTGTCATTGATATAGCTAATGCTTTTGCCACCCCAGATGTCTAAACCCTTTATTTGGGAATTAATGATGTACTACTTGTTTTGCGATTGTGCAATTCTGACACTGAACTCGATAATCCGGTCAATTAGTACTTCTCTATTTTAATAAGATTAACATGCTATCCTTGGATTACTAGGATTGTTTACATCAAATATATATGATTATTACGCACTAAAATATAAGTTACTTTGAGAAAAAAATCGTACTAAAATATACTCCCTCCGATCACATATTTATGAGCAAAAAAAATACTTGCGAGGTGTTTAAGAAATTTAATTAAGTGTAGTTAAATTTACTGTTTTTTTTATTCTTCTTGGAAATCATATGTTTTTTTGCATTCGTAAAAGTTAAATAAATGCATTAATTAAATAAGGATACAGTAGTATTAATTAGTTTAAAAGTTGTTAACTTTTGCTTATAATAGTGACCAAAATATTACTCCCTCCGTACTAAAATATATGTCGTTCCAACATTTTTATGCATATTAAAAAATTTGTAACTTCTATGAATCTTGTCAAAATTAAAAATTATACTGTTTTTTTCTTCTTTTACCATTTCTCTCTCTTTGTTGGTATATGAAAAAATAATAAAGTTGGAGAGAGAGAGTAATGACTTTTGTTGTTAAAAGAGTATAAATGCATGGGTAATTTAGGAAGATCAAAATTAATGTTACATTGGTATTGTAAAACGACATATATTGTGGTACAATTTTTTTTTCCAAAACGACATATATTGTGGTACAGAGGGAGTAAGTGTTTTTTTGCTTATAAATGTGACCGGACTGGAGGGAGTAAGTCACTTTACAATATCAATAAAGTATTTACTGTTATTTTTTTTATTATATTTATACCCTTAACTATTTATTACTCTCTCTTCTTTTACTTATTCAATTTATCTTTTTCATATAAAAAATGATATATGTAGCGAAAGAATTTTCCCGAAACACATCACGAAGATTTTCAGTGGTTGGTCAAACATTGACCCCCCATGTTTTCCTTAGCACGTGGAAGTGAAGGTTTTTAACTTTTTATATACACATAACACGTCATGTCGTAAAACATTCGGGAAGCATGTATTCGCACAGTATATAGCATTGTTGTTTTCATATAATTAATAAAAAACATTTTTTTAAACTAACTCATAATTTCTCTTTTCCATATAACATTTAATTAAGAAAACTAATTCAATTTTATTTTATTATCGGTTTAAGAAAATAAATAACATGAATGTCCTTATTGTTAATTTAGTGATAATAATTTAACTTTGTAATCTCGTCGCAAGTATGTTTGGATGGGGCTGAAACTATTTTAGAAGGGGCTGAAACTATCTGATATTAGAAGTAACACAAAACCAAATTAGTTTGTCCAATCAATCAAATATCGAAAACGAAAAAAAAAAAAATTAACTTTGTAATCGTAAAATAAAATCGTCAAATTCTCTCAAAGACGACATCGTAAACTTATCAATAGTACCCTTTTAACAAATAAAACTTCCCTTAAAATAACATAAATCACTTGTTTTTTATGTATACTTTTAATTATTTTTTTCTTGATTATTCATAAAATAATTATACAAACACAATTTATTTTTTTGAACAAGACAAACACAATTTATTATAATTAAAAATAATTCCAACATAACAAAATGCTTAATTTATGTGTTGTACGTTAACTTAAACTATACTAACATTTTCCTAACAAGAATGGGCAAACATATTTCAAATACATTAATCAATGAATATTGTTTGAATGTCACACAAGTTCCTTCTAATTAAATGAAATAAGTGATTGTTACAAAAAAAAGAAGAAATAAGTGATAGTATTTGGTAAAATCAAACCTTACAAATATAACAACATGAAAAGTTGAGAGAGAATTCTAGCAAGAGATTATTATTAACACATGAATACAACTCTGAATAAGTGGTGCAAAAGATAGGAAGATGCATTTATATTTACGTTAATGATCAATTAATTTGTGGTGTGAGAATAACTAGAGTAGAGACTTGTTCATGAATTCATGGTTTGTCTTCGATTAAAAATAGAATATTTGAAATTGATGAAAATGCTACGAAACATATACAATCATTAAGGAGTCCAACGTGGCAGACAGATATCTATTTAATGAGAATATTACGACCCCACGTTAAGACATTATATTAACGCCATCTGTGTACTCTTATTTGATTTTTTGTGGTAAAAATGTGTGCTATATCATCATATATCATATCTAGCTTACACACAAGCGCGTTCGTTATCAAATAATGGGGCAGGAATTGAGTTATGTCAACAACAAACATATGATTAGATATTTATCCACAAATCCATGCATTATTGGAAGCTTACTGTAGGAAGTGCTACGGTACTTTTGGCTAAAAGTATTGTATTGGTATTATAGAGATTTTAACCAATAAAATTGCAAATTTTGTCTAAATCTACTTTTATATTTTATATATTTTAGTTGACTAAATTAATAGTACTGGTACTTTTGTTTATAAAATTTAACCCCCATAAAATAGACAAATTACTATTTAAATATTTAATAATGTTAATTAAAAATTATAATAAAATCTTATTTGTAATTGATTCAATCTATCATCCTCGTTCTGTGAGAAGAACTAAACTTCCTTGTTCATCTACTTGTTTCAAACACTAAAATTTCATGGTGAAAGTGAAAACTGTCCAATTGTAAACCAATTGTAAAATCAACTGTCCAATTGTAAACCAATCAAAAACCAATTGTAAAATTTGTTCCAAAAAAAAAAACCAGTTGTAAAATTGTTAGCGGGTCAGCCACTCAAAAGCTCAAAAGAAAGACATTTAAGCCTTATTGGAACAATGATTTTGTTTCTAAATAATTATTTATGTTTTTATGTAATAATTATTTGAATTTCCTTCAAGTGGCCTTAGGCCCATTAGTATTTGGATCCATTAGGACCAAACAAACCCTAAATATATAAGTGTATGTGCTGCCTCCTTAGAGGTTATGAATGAAGTTATTTTTATTTTCTCAGTTTTAAAGTTTCTGCCTTTTAGTCTTCTAGTATAACCTTAGTTTATGATACAGTAGCAAGAACCTAGCCATCATTGGTGCTTTCATCACTTGAACCATGCCTAAATCTACCATCCCAACAAACAAAGATCTTGATGAATCCATTCAAACAGCCACACAACAGTTTGAAGAAGCCATTACCGCAACAAACAACCGTTTGACTGAAGAGTTGGGGGTTTTGAACACCAAACTTGACAATCAACAACATCTTTTGGACAGCAGAGAAGAAAGATTTCATAGAGAGTTGGCTGCAAGTAATGAATCTCTCAAAATATTCATTAGTGAAGCACTCAAAGCTCATGGTGTTACCACTTCTCATGCAACTACCACAAAAATCACAGCAACAACCACTACAACACCCAACAACATCACAACAACAACATCAGGTAACTCTCTTTCACCAACTGCACCACCTGGTTATGAAATTATCCTCACTACACCCTCAACACCCAACCACACACCTATTCACACCAGTACCTTACCACTCACTTTACCAATCAGCCAAAATATTCCAATTTTCCCAACCACACCTATTACCGTTTCACTACAGCCCCCTCACCAGCCTGGTATTTTCACACCACCAGTCCTAAATACTTCTATTTACCCTCAACACACACCACCACCACCACCACCTTATCCCCCACCACCATATTCTGTTGGATCCACTAAACCCATGTTATTTCCCTATCAATCTCTCTATTCCACACCCCAACAACATCTACCATCATATCCCAACTTTATGCCAAATTCTTATTTCCCACAAACACAAAATAGCCCCCAACCTTATTTTCGTAACCCCAAGATTGAAATGGGAACTTTTGATGGAACCAATGCCTTGGATTGGCTTTTTCAAGCAGAACAATTTTTCTTGTTTTATAATGTTGCTTTAGAAAATCGTCTACCAATGGTTGCTTTTTATATGAAAGGTGAAGCTCTTAGTTGGTATAAGTGGATGTTTCAAAACCAACAATTAACAGATTGGGTGTCATTTTCTAGAGATCTAGAATTACGATTTGGTCCCTCCACTTATGAAAATCACCAAGCCCAATTGTTTAAGTTGAAACAAATGGGTACAGTTTCTGAATATCAGGCTAGTTTTGAAAAATTAGCAAATAGAGTTATGGGGTTGCCTGCTGATGCTATGCTTAATTGTTTTATATCTGGTTTACATGCTGAAATTAAGAATGAGCTGGCCATCCAAAGACCTTACAACATATCCCAAGCAATTGGGTTAGCAAAACTAGTAGAAGCAAAAATGAGAGACACTAAACCCAAATTTCCAAGACCTTTCACCCCAACCACCAACAATCAATCACAACCCCATAAACCCAACAATGTAAACCCCATTTTTCCTAAAGTATCTACACAGCCCACAACATCCACACCCTCATCTACCACTACCCCAAAACTGCCTATTAGACGTCTTTCCCCAACCCAAATGCATGAAAGAAGAGCATTAGGACTTTGTTACAATTGTGATGAAAAGTATGTGGTAGGCCACCGTTGTTCTACCGGCCGTTACCTCTTGTTGATTCTAGAGCCAGATGAAGAAATTGAAACTATTGACCAACAAATAGAACCTGATAACACTATCACAGCTGAAGACACTTACTTTCAACTATCACCCCAAGCACTTACAGGCCAATTTTCCCCTCAAACTTTAAAGTTCAAAGGCCTAATGCATGGTTTGGCTGTGACTGTACTCATTGACACAGGTAGCACCCACAATATTTTACAACCCCGAATTGCAACACATTTACAAATTCCCTCTCAACCTATCCCAAAATTTTCAGTTATGGTGGGAAATGGGTCCCATATTCAATGTTCTGGATTATGCCATGATGTCCCCATTACACTACAAAATCACTTATTTCACATTCCATTTTACCTACTACCTATAGAAGGAGCAGATGTTGTACTCGGTATGGAATGGTTGAGAAATTTAGGCCCAATTTCAGCAGATTTTTCTATACCTTCTATTTCATTCATACATGCAAACAATGAGGTAACACTCCAAGGGGACCCACAATATCTTCCCCAGCAGTCAACATACCACCAAATTTGTCACCTCTTACATACTAACTCCATAACTTCAATCCACCTACTCTCTTATACACCCACACAAATAAACGAAACTACTTCGCCCACCCCAACCCAGCCTACACTAGACACAATTTCCCATACTTTACCCCCTGAAATCTGCCAACTCCTTCAACATTACAAGTCTGTTTTTGACAACCCTTATGGCCTACCCCCATCAAGGCAACATGATCATTCCATCCCAATACTGACCAATACACCCCCAGTCAATGTCAAACCCTATAGATACCCACACTCCCAAAAAGAGGCCATGACATCCATCATCCATGATATGTTGCAAGAGGGCATCATTGTCCCTAGCAATAGCCCATATTCCTCACCAGTTCTACTTGTTAGAAAAAAAGATGGTACTTGGCGTTTTTGTGTGGACTATCGCGCCCTTAACGCCGTTACAATTCGAGATCGTTTCCCTATCCCTACAATTGATGAACTACTAGATGAGTTAGGTTCAGCATCTGTTTTTACGAAAATAGACCTACGCTCGGGTTATCATCAAATTCGGGTTATACCAGAAGACACTCACAAAACAGCCTTTCGAACTTTTGACGGACACTATGAATTTTTGGTTATGCCTTTTGGTTTAACTAACGCACCTTCCACATTTCAGTCAGCAATGAATGACCTATTCAGACCTTATTTACGACGGTTTGTTTTAGTATTTTTTGATGATATACTTGTTTACAGCCGTTGTTTTTCTGATCATTTACTTCATTTAAAACAGGTTTTAGATTTACTTGCTTCAAATCTGTTTGTGGCAAAATTATCTAAATGTGTGTTTGCTGTTGATAAGGTTGATTACTTAGGTCATGTTATTTCTTTTGATGGAGTTACCCCTGATCCGGATAAAATTCAAGCTATTCTAGACTGGCCAGTGCCACGTTCACTCACGGCTCTTAGGGGATTCCTCGGTCTCACCGGCTTTTATAGGCGATTTGTCCGCCATTACGCCACACTCGCCGCTCCACTCACCGATTTATTGAGTTCCACTAAATTTACATGGAGTACAGCAACCGATACAACATTTACATCATTAAAAAATAAAATGACTTCTACTCCGGTGTTGGTACTTCCAAATTTCTCCAAGACTTTTATTGTAGAGACCGACGCCTCTTCTGTTGCCATTGGAGCAGTACTTTCACAAGACGGACATCCCATTGCCTTTTTCAGCAAAAAAATGTGCAACCGGATGAAAGCTTCTTCTGTGTATGTCCGAGAAATGTTTGCCATCACTGAAGCAGTAAAAAAATGGCGTCAATATCTTATAGGAAGGCATTTTCATATATTCACAGATCAAAAAAGTCTAAAGAGTCTACTGGTCCAAACTATTCAAACTATAGAACAACAGAAATGGACTTCTAAATTGCAAGGGTTCAGTTTTGATATTTTTTATAAACCTGGTAAGACTAACCTTGTTGCAGATGCACTGAGTCGAAAACAGACAGATCCGGATACTGAAGCTCTCTTGTTATCTATATCTTCCACTGTTCCAGCCATTATCTCTACACTCCAACAATACTACCTAAAAGAAAAAAATGGTCAAGAATTGGTGTCCAAGATTGTTAATGAGAAGGACCAGAAACAACAATATTCGTTCAAAGAAGGATTGGTTTACTTTAAAGACAGACTTTACATACCAGAAAGTCCAGACTTGCGCACAGCCATCCTTAAGGAATATCACGACACCCCAACAGCTGGTCACTCTGGGTTGCAACCAACCTTGGCTCGTCTAGCAGCATCCTTTCTCTGGCCGGGTATCTACCGGGATGTCAAGCAGTTCATACAGCAGTGTTCCGTGTGTCAACAAAATAAATACATGCCAACAAAGAAACAGGGGTTACTACAACCACTTGAAATACCAGAAAAGGTTTGGGAAGAAATCACGATGGACTTCATAACTCATTTACCTAACTCATTTGGTCATACAGTTGTTTGGGTCATTTGTGACCGTTTGACCAAGTACGCCCATTTCATTGGCCTGCCAACAAGATTCACAGCCAAAGACATCGCCACTCGTTTCTCCACTGAGATATATCGTCTACATGGTCTTCCAAAATCTATCATCTCAGATCGCGATCCTCTCTTCCTCAGCAATTTCTGGAAAGAACTTTTTCGCGTTCAAGGCACGACACTGAAATATAGTTCTGCATATCACCCTGAAACAGATGGACAAACAGAGGTAGTTAACAGAAGTTTAGAGACGTATTTACGATGTTTTGCAAGTGAATATCCTCGTAAATGGTACAAGTTCCTCCACCTTGCTGAGTATTGGCACAACTCTGCTTTCCATTCTGCCATCAAGATGTCTCCTTTTGAAGCTTTGTATGGTAGAACCCCTCCTACAGTTCTTGACTATGTCAAAGGGTCTTCAGTCAACTCTGACCTTGAGCAATCGCTAGAAGAGAGAAAGAAAATAGTTAACACATTGAAGGAAAATTTAACTCGAAGTAGACAGAAAATGGAAGCTCAAGCAAACAAGAAAAGGAGGTCATGTACCTTTGCACCTGGTGATCTGGTCTTACTTCGTTTACAACCTTACCGACAGCAAACAGTTCACCGTCGTACTTCTCAAAAACTCTCGAAGAAATATTTTGGTCCCTTCTCTGTTATCCGTCGCATCGGAGCTATAGCTTATGAACTGGATTTACCGTCTTCATCACGGATCCATCCAGTGGTTCATGTCTCTCAACTTCGAGCCTATCATGGAGGAGACCCCTCATCTCATTTTTCTGGTATTCCACCGGAGTTAGAGGACTGTGTTATCAAGGATAAAGATGAGGATCATGGTTCTGTTTTGGGTTCACAAGAACAACAGTTAGCAGGTTCAAAGATTTTTCAAAAAGAGAATGGAAGTTCAACTGCAAGAGAGAAGGTTTCTGTGCGTTGGAAACAAGAAGAAAAAAATAATTTGGAGAAAGTTAAGTGTAGTGAAGTTAAAGAGGGTACAGAAGCATTAGATACACTGCAAGATTTTAATTCAGAAAAGTTACCACATGCAGATTTTGTTGCTTCCAAAGAGACTCCTTCACACGTGATGCTGCCACGTGTCCATGCGGACTGCACTCGTCCGTTGATTCCTTCCAACGTTCTCCTCCCAACTACTTCACATGGTCCACACAGTTCCCAAGGCCAGCTAGACAAGTCAGCTACTACACTTGAAGACTATGTCCACACATGTTCCAACATGTCTAATTCCAAGACATTTTTCCCTCCAACTACTACCCCATCAGCACCGTCCATCACAACAACTTGCATTCCTTCAATTATGCCAAACCTTGAGGACAAGGTTTTATGTGGGCCGGATAGTAATGTTAGCGGGTCAGCCACTCAAAAGCTCAAAAGAAAGACATTTAAGCCTTATTGGAACAATGATTTTGTTTCTAAATAATTATTTATGTTTTTATGTAATAATTATTTGAATTTCCTTCAAGTGGCCTTAGGCCCATTAGTATTTGGATCCATTAGGACCAAACAAACCCTAAATATATAAGTGTATGTGCTGCCTCCTTAGAGGTTATGAATGAAGTTATTTTTATTTTCTCAGTTTTAAAGTTTCTGCCTTTTAGTCTTCTAGTATAACCTTAGTTTATGATACAGTAGCAAGAACCTAGCCATCAAAAATGCAGATGATTTAAGTAATTTTGTTACACTAAAATTGAATGTTATGTGTTGCTTATGCTATTCACTTTTAGTTTAGGATCTGAAAAGATGGAAAATCACTTTCTGTTCAACCGCGAGTCTAAGCATTCAGAACTTCAATATGAAATTAATGAATTAGAGAGGAAAATAGCAAATTTGGTTTTGGTGAAATTGGGTGATGAATGTGATGAAAATGTTGGTTTATTCCAAGGAATAAGGGGAGAAGAAAATCAAGTTTGATGAAAAAATTCTATGGGTTCAGAAGAAGAAGAAGAAGGAAAGTGAAAAGTGGAAGTAATATATGTATTGTTCCAACCTATCAAATACCATGACACATGTCAAATAATAATTAGTTAATATATGTAGTGTACCGGTACATGACAATTTTACCATTGTACCATAGAATTCCCCAAGCTTACTACTCTTTCGGAGAACAAGCATTTTCATGGCTCCTATTCAGAAAAAATAAATTAAAAACCCCAAAAAAATAAAGAGAGAATATTTTTTGATAAGATGATAACAAACAAATACTTTACTTTTCTCTCTTGTAACAAAAAAAGCATATAATTTTATTATGTCATTGTATATTCATTAATCGTTAGTTTTTCACTGTTAATTTTATTAAATAATACAAATTCAACCCATTAATTTAATAATTTATGTATGGAATATATTTTCAACATATAGTTGAGATGTTTTAGATGTCATCTTTATATATAAAAAATCTTATAAAATATATTCTATAAATTCGTTTACTATCACTTAATTAACTTATAAGCTTCCATGGCTTATTTTTAGCAAACACGAGTCTTAGTTATTTGGTAGAAGATAGCATGCAGATGAATTAATGAGTGGATAGACTGAGCTTATGGGAGGAGCAAGCTAATTAAGCTAATGTGGATATATGATATCTACGTGGAAGAACAGAACGTGTGAGGTACACTAACGTGCTCCCAAAGGTAACCATTTGTGGTAATACTAACTGCCAACTGGATTTCTTCTTCTCTTAATTAATAATAACTAATTGACTTCTCCCTAATATATCGATAGACTAATTATGCACACAACATAACCTACACCGACCTCTTTCCTTCTATTATATATATATATATATATATATATATATATATATATATATATATATATATTGTTCATACCATTCCTTCTTCCACTTTTCATATTCATATCAAATTAAGTTCTATACTTCAATTCAAGCAGACCACATCCATCAAATTCTTTAGTTACATCAATATAATCAAGATTCTATTTCTACATGACATGTTCTCGCTGGCTTTGTTCTCTTCGTAGATCAAGTGAGTTTAAACATTCATTAATTCTCTACAATTCTTCTTAATTCTCTAGTAATTTAATTCCTTCTATATCGTAAGATACATCTCTGTGTCCTAAAATAATTGTCTTAGTTGTAAAATATTTTATCCCGGAATAATTGACCTTCTCCATTTCCAACATAATGTTAATTTGTTTTTTTTCTTCTATTTTACCCTTTATAAATGCTTCTATTTTTCATGCAACTTTATGTAGAATTTTATCTTGGGCAATTAATGCACCTAAAAAATTGCACATGGAAAGAAGAATAATTTAGTAAAAGTGATATCTTTTCTCTTTTTTATTTATTTATTTTTCTTAAAGTGTATGAAGTAGTATATGTCTTTCTCCCCCGTACTTTATCATCTAATCCCATTAGTTAATAACTCAACCTAGCTCTTCTTGCTTTTGAGTTATTTTTGTTCATGATGCTTCTAGTTTATGTTAATAATGACAACGAATTGATAGAGGATGGTCATCATGACTAAAGTAATTAATAAGTATTCTATAACTAGAATGTTGATGGTCATCTAGTTTTCATTTTCAACTTCTATATTTTGCTTGAAGATATAGATTTAATTAGAGACAAATTTCTTCATTAATTCAGTTTTATCTAGCAAATGATCGATATTGATGAAGCTCATTATTTTGTTGAAATTAATTAAACAGGTAGATCGCGAAAAGAATGTGATGAGGAAGATGGCTTGCGCACGAAGCCAAATGTTAATGAAGAATATCGAGAAACATTTAGAACAAAATCTTATATAGAAATATGCAACAAAGCACAAGGGCAATTTCACAAGAAAATTAACACCAAAAAAATTTCTTCATCTTCTCAGTCTCTTCCTCCTATATGCTTGAATCTCACTGAGTCTTTGCTTGAACCACGGCAAGAAATCATAACAAACATGACACAAAATTTGAATGTGCATCATCTTCTAGTGGATTACTTCGAAGCTAGCTTAGAAGCATGCCGTTATTGTGACACAATCCTTGAAGGAATTCACTCAACAAGACATTCTTATACAAGAATCACAAGAGTTGTTAAGCTAAGCAAAAGGGTATTAATAAATTTCAATGATAGCAACAACGAACAAACAAAAAATGATATATACAAAGAGCTTGATTCATTTTCATCAAAATTACCAAACAACCCTTTGTCCGTTATTAGCACAATGCAATTCCATGATATTCACAATAGGTACATGGAACTTCTTCAAAGGCTAACATCAAAGAGAAGAAGAATTAAAAGAAGATTAACAATGATAAGTGTTTGCAAGAAAGTTGGAGGAATTGCTCTTGTTACTTCACATGGTGCTATTCTTATTGCTTTATTAGTGGTTTCTTTTCATAGTGTTGTTGGGCTAGTGGCTGCACCAACTCTTGTTGGTGGTTTAGTTGGTTTGTTCATAAATGGAATCAAAATTAGGATAAAGACAAGAAGTAATTGTGAAAGATTATGTGAACAACTTGATGCTGCTGCAAAAGGGGTTTTCATATTGATAAATGATTTGGATACTATGAGTAGGATGGTGAAGAGGTTGAATGATGAGGTGGAACATAGAAAAATGGTTGCTGATGTTTGTGTGAAGAATGTTGGTAGTAAATGTGAAATATTGAAGCGTGTTATGAGTGAATTTAGTGATCATGAAGGTAGCTTTTTGGAGCAGTTGGAAGAGCTTGAAGAACATGTTTACTTGTGCTTTCTCACAGTTAATAAATCAAGGAGACTTGTTATGCAAGAAATTACAGATAGATCACAACATTAATTAATTAATTCAGAAATTTGACATAGACATATATATAGTTTGGAATTTGTTAGAGTTAATGTAAAATTATTTATGGTAGTTACAGTTTACAAGTAATTACATAGAGAAATATATATTCATGACCGTGGTTTTGTTCTTGTTGTTTCAATCTCATTTTCAATAGTTCATTTAAAATTTACATAGCTAGTTACATGTTTGATAATAACTCAACAAATACAAAGAAACCCTTACTGAAAGGTGAAAAGTACTATGAAGCTAAACACACAATTCAACACTTAACACACAATCTCAGTTAAATAAAACATGAAGAGAGTATATATATATATATACTGGAACTGGAAGAGATTATGGAGATATATTTTTTCCCATTTGACATTCATTCCAATAGAAATAATCATCTAACGATCGAGATTGCAATGGAGCCTGATCTCTTGTCCACCATTAGTAATGCTACTCATCTTGATCATGGATTTGACAAAAGCTCTTTCAAATTCAATTTGAGAATGAGCATATTTAGAAACCAATGCTTTAGTGGTTGGATGAGTGAGTAGAGCTTGATCAGAAGAGAGTATGCTTTTTCCTTGGAGTAGTAATTTGTAATAAGCATTGTCAAAATGTGTTGCACTTGAATCCAATGTGGACCCTGCATTTTTCACCTTGTTTTTAATGTGACATTTGCTTTGAAGTGTGTTTGCAAATGACGGGTTCAAGGATGGGTCAACGCTCTGTTTTGAGCTGAATTTGTGGATTCTGTTTTGGAAGGATGAACAGTGAGCAAACCCCAGAGTGTGACCTCCTGCATATTATAATACCATAGTAATAAATTCATTTTTTATTCTAAAATTTTAGCCGCAAAACTCACATAGTAACGGTAAAAAGTGAAAAATTGCAGGTTCAAATTTGCGCTGTACTTACGAGACATTAATAATATTATAAATACATTTTTTTTAAAAAAAATAGTACCTGAGAGGGCAACAAGATCTTGCAAGGAAAGTCCTCTTTGAGAAAAGCTTTGCTGTAATTGGGAGATGTTGAAAGTTGGAGCTGGCAATTGTCTAGTTTCAGCAGCCTTTGAGATTCTACCATCCTTTCTTCCTTTTGGTACTTCCCAATTTGGCCCTCCAGACTAATTCAATTTACACCCCAAATCAAAATTAGTAAGGAGAATAATTTGTCTCTTATAAAAAAAGAGAGAGGATGTAGCATTGTTAATGACGACTAACCAGAGTGACGGCGTCCCTGGCAGCTAGAGCCAAAATATCAGCACAAGATACGACCCCGGGACAAATGGCTTCCAATGCTTTCTTAGCGTTCTCAATTACATAGAAAGCATGCAATGATATGTTAGCAGGCCCATCCTTTTCTGCTTTATTCTTTCCCTTTGATTTCAACAGAACAGACCCATCACACCCCTTCAATTAAATTAACAATTTTTTTTAAGAACAAAAACAAATTTTACTAATGTAATAAATTATGTGATTCAATCATGTTGTAAATTAGCATACGTACCCTTATGAAGCAATCATGAAAATGCATGCGAAGCAGAGCAGATGGTACTGTTTTGTCATTCATGGTTGCTTTGTGCACTGCACCTGCCACAATGGAGTCTACCTGAGGGCATGTATGCTCATAGTAATTCACACTTAGTGTAATTGCATTAATACAAGTTAAGCACACCATCATGACCATGATCACCATGCTAATAGCTGAAAATGCCATATTGAAGAAAAAAATATTAACCTTAGTTAATTTGCTTATGGTATGATTTGTGAGGAACAGTAATGAGAGTGGTATTTATAGAGTAGGTTATGACACATGAAATGAAAGTTGGAGTTGTTACATTAATTACAAGTATATAGTTTGCATAGTTGTTAAACATATTTGGTGATCTACGACCCTATTAGTATTAGTGGAGTGGTGTGTTCAAGCATCTTCTTTTAAATTATTGCATTTCGTATAATTGCTTTACAAAAGCGATTATATCAAAAGCAAATCCAGGTAGTATATATATTTGAACTAGAATTTTGTTCATCCATTTTCCTTTTGGGTTTAATTTTTAAAGCTTTATATTTTCATAGTAGTCGGTAGAGATCATGTGTTGTCACATTGTTTATTAATTTTAAGCTTTAACTTTATTTATAGTACTATTTAATCCACTCTTTTAGTCTTAATTAAACTTCAAATGAATTTCACTCAATTTACGTTGAGTCCATATGATTTAGTGCACAGTATACATAATTGAAATTCAACTAATTTTAATAAATTATTTTCTGAGAAATCTTAATTTCTTTGAGTCATGGGTTCGGAGTATATGATTCTCGACTTGTTAACTATAAGCTATGTCTTCCTTTATTTTGGTTGTCCTTTGCTAATGAAAATAAAAAGCTACACTCTGGCATTTTGTATTGCTTAACCGATTCCCTCAAATAAAGACACTTTGGTATCTATTACCATGTTAAATGGATTTAGTGGCGGCATAGAAGTTGTCTGGAAATCCACATTGTGCGGGAAATGGGGCTATTCGATGTATGTATTAACATGTTTGACACTTTTCACTTCAACAGGATTGAGTTGAGTGTGGGGGTTTTATAGTTGCTAGATTTATTGTTTTGCCTCTTTAGTTTGATTGTCATCGTCATTAATTAATTGCTTAAACAGAACATGAGACATGTTGCATTTGACAAAGTTATTCGCTACTTTGTTGTACTAACATCATGGACTTTTCTCAGTCTTAAAAGCTTGATGGAATTCATAGATAATAATGACACAAAAGTGAAAATATTAGGAAATCAATAATTTCCCAACTCAGCAGTACAGCTAGAACAATAATAGTAGCTGTACTATTGAATTTTATAGTATTACATAAACTTAACAAAAATGCTTATTATTAGTTTCTACATGATTTAGACTTGAGAGAGCTTACAAATAATATGATGATGATGATGATTTTGCTAATTAAGAACAACAATTCATGCTCATGCAAGCAAGCCATTTGGCTTAATTAATTAAGGGCTTGAAATTGATACACCAAACCAGAAGAGGGGTGGCGGGCTGCTCCAATAAAATAAAAAAGCACGCCTCAGCCGTTCTGGTAATCGATTACATGAAAATCAAATCATGAATACTCCAAAATTAAACACAAAACCCATAACTGTAGAGAGTCCTTAATTTTGGTTTTTGGGGTTATTTAGAACTGGAGGCGACTGGCGAAAGTTTGGCCAAAAGCCCATTTGGAAGGAACAACATTTGTGAAAGTTCTTGTTACTCCATCAGTGGTTGTGACTTTGAAGGACAAAGATTGACCATTCAAATAAGCATTTGATTGCCAATTAGCACCCCAATTTCTTGACATAGCCATCCAATTAGTTTTTGAGCCTTTGATGGATACAGATTTGATTGATCCAGCAGCACCTATATTGCTGATCAACACCAGCTCAAAATAGTCCTTCCCATTCATAGTGAACCTCACTCCTCCATGCTTTTTGCAAGGTACCCTGTCCAAAACAATGTAATTCTTGTAAGTTCATACTCTTACTTTAATTTGGTATCAATTATTAATTAAACCAAGACAAAATAGTATAATAGTACAAATTAAAATTGTAACCTTTGATATAAGATGGGGATAATCCCTCCTCTATAGATTCCAATTTTTTGCCATGCGGGTTGAGCCATGTCAAAATGCTTCAGAGGTGGATTGCACCATCCTCCATCATCGTTAGGAAGATCATAATTTGGAGGACAGAAATTTGTGGCGGTTACGGTAATAGATCTTCCTTTTATGCACCATTTTGGGTCTGCCTTATAATCACAAATGATTTTGTAACATTCTCCACAAGAAGCTCCATCATTAAACAAAGCAGTACTTAATGCAGCAGTTCTTGTCCCATACCCTTGTGAATACAGATTCCCATAACCACAAGCTCCTCCTGCATCATGACAAAGAAAAATCATTCTTTGTAAATATAAGTAAGAAAAGATAACATAAAAGCGATAAAGACTGAATTTCAGTAGATCGTGATAATAAAGCCACTTTAAAAGCTACCAAATTTATAAATCTCACGATACTAACTTTTGTAAAGAATCGTAATAAAATACTTGATTGCGGCCTCAATCGTGGTTACAAAAATATCAAAAACTAAATAAAATCACTAAAAACTATTACTAATAGAAAGAATATTGACAGATGCAGTGACAATGACAAGCTAAGGACTTACCCATAGTGCCTGAGGCATCACTACCCCCATAAAATGTGGCATGGCCACGGTTCCATTTAGAAGGTGAAAAGGCATAGCAATTTATTGTGAAAAAACATAATCCAATGAGCGTGCCCAAAATAAACATAAGTTTGGTCATTTTGTTCTTGATTTGTTGAATGCCCAAAACCCCAACCAAGTGAAGGATTGTAGAAGGAAACAATGCAACTAACAGATTTAGTATTTACATATAATGTGGTTTCAAAGCACAAAAGGTTTGTGTTTAAATAAGGGATTAGAATGGCTAAGGTAACAATGGAACATGTGAGGTACTGCAATAATAAATGAGTTAATAATGAGTGTAAAGTACAGAGAGTTATGAAGGTTATTGTTGAATTATTCATTCATTCATTCCCATGTTCTCTTCAGACTTTGTCTTCCAACCCACGTGTTCATTCCAATGTAAGAGCCGTGAATAAATCAAAACCCACTAAACCCTCATTTCATCCTCTATTTTCTTTTCTCCCCTAATTATTTGCTCATACCAGATCCCTATGACTACTTATAATACTAATAACTCATATTTTTTTTATAATATCAAATAATATACTACTAATCGTATTGCCTATTATAAGCACAACCAATCAAAGAATTATTGAGTTAAAAAGATGCAATTAGAACAATATTACTATAAAATATGCTATTTTGACTTGCTGATTTTAGACACATTATGTTCACATATATGAAATGCTATAAAGAAAATTTTAATAATAGTAGTAATTAAATTATTGATTTAGACACACTAGTGTTCACATATATGAGATATTATTGATTTTAATGTTTTTTTTTATAAAGGTTACAAGAGTACAAATGTGACATTTAAAGAAGCTACCTGAAAAATACCCCACTGAAATGTATTAAAGAAAAATAAAATAAGAATGATACAAAGAAATCTTGAGAGGATTAGACAAAAACTCAAAGTGTAAGAATCTCTTTGTCTGATTAAAAACCTTACAAAAAAAAAGCTCAATTGAGTAAAACCTTGATAGAGAAAAAAAGAGTGCAGCAATGATAAAATAAAAATTCAAACATAAACAATAACATTAAAATTAACATCATCAAAATTTACATAAAAATAAACATAATCCGTTACGATTAAAATCATTTTAAATAATGCTAAACAAACTATTCTACTAAATGAAACAATTTATAGATAAACTAATGTTCATCAATATATCTTCCTTCTCTAAAAATATAAAGTAATTTTGAAATCCATTTATGAAAGAACATACATGCAATTTTGGCATTTATGAAATCCATTTTAAACATGAAGTACTTTTGTAAATATTAATATCTTTATTAACTACTAATATCAACTAAGTTGCATTTACACTACTGTCCTGCATAGATCTCTTAGTTTGTACCTATTTTGTGGATAAAATGACAGAGAATAGTTTTATGAAATAGAACAAGCGGCATAGATCGTAACACACATTATTGTCACATGGAAATGTAAGGCAATGTCTTTTTTGGTAAGCTACATCCACATGTCCCGTATTAGCTATATACATTGTCAGTTGTCTCATAGCAAGCAACTCTAAAATAATCACCGATTATTCATTTTGAGATATATATATATATATATATATATATATATATATATATCCAAGTAAATAGTAATTCACAAGATTGGACACTTATACGGTCAAAAAAAAAAAAAATTGGACACTTATAAACATTTGTTCCTAACCTTATAAGCCTAACTCAGATCCTAGCTACTGCACCCATGTACTAGTTAAAATTACAATTTTTTTTTCTTTTAAAAAGTTGTGTAGTTAAACACGTATAAACTTTATTTTTTTTCAATGCATGTATTTTCTTTTATTTCTCTTGTTAATTCCTTAACTAGTGCACATTAGCAAGAATCTCTTAAAACAAGTCATTCTAGGCCATTACAGCACCAACAAGCAAATTCATGTGACAAGCAAGTTCGCCATGGCTCTTACATACGTATAACAAACAATTAAAATGCATCGTGTTTGATCAGTCACTATTTTATGATTTCAATGAAAACATTGTTCATTTGCCTCTTTGACTAAAAATACCCTAAACACTAAATATTAGTTGGTCAAGTAATAATTAATGCTAAATTTAATAGGAGAAAAAACTAAAACCACTTAATGTCAAAACTCGCTCTTAATTAAATTAAACTAATGGTGAAAAGAAAAAAAAAAATAATAACACCCTAAGCTAAACCAACAAGGTTGACTCTAAGCTAAAACGCAATTACTTTATTTTTGTTACAAAAACGGGATTACTTTTAGTAGAGGAACTATGAAAAATAAAATGTTTTTTTTTTATTAATATGAAAAATAAAATGTTGTCTCAATTAGTCATTAAAAAAAAAACGGGGGCATTGTTATCCTACGGAAAAAAAATAAGAAAAATCAAATCAAATCAAAATCAAATCATATACCCTAGCAATAGATAATTAATGATCACTCAATTAGTCATCCATATGCACTTATGGCCAATGAGTATCTTTTTCTCCCACGGTCAAATTTCACAACTAAATAATTGACATGGTCCTAAATAATTGATCAATATTTTCGGAACCAAGAAAATATTCTCCAATCAATGAAACAATCCATAGCAAGACACCATGGTTGGAAATAAGCAGGAATATTTCAGTATATTTAAGTATTTCCAGGGGTCTTCCATCTAAAAAGTAAATCCACATTTCAAAAAGGCGGTATTAATGGAAGTTCTCCACAAGATAAACATGAGCAAAGGTAGCACGGAGAGATCCTCACAGCAACTGGTAATATATAAATAATATATTAGAAGTCATCATCATCATCTTCCTCTTCAATATGCTTGGCCAGTTCTTGCTCTTGTTGTTGCCTCTCTCTTCGCTTCTCAGCAATTTCTTTCTCCTTGTGTGTGTTTTTTGGAAATCTCAGTGCTTGAACAGCCTCATTGTGCATGTTAAGACAAAAGGCAATCCGAGAATTAAAGGCCAACTGAGGCTCATTTGTAGAGTAAATATCTCCAGTTTCCTTGGACAACATCCATTTATTAGCATGATCCAATGTCGCATCAATTGCTCCATCACGGATAGCCTTTGATATAATGCTTTCAGCATCAGCAATGGGATCTGCAGAGCTCAGCCTCAACTTCTGAGCTACATCAGCCAGCGAGATGCGAGAATATGATATACTGATGTTGCGCAAACCAGTCCTGATCACATTATGACGCAATCGAACAATCAAATTATTGGTTCCATCTCTACTGAAAGTAGTGGTATACTTCTCTGCAACATTCCTAAAGAGCTCTAAATCACCAATCCTAACAGCCTGAAATTCCATAACATATACCAACACACATTACCACAAAGAAGCAGCACAGTAAATAATACACTATGGTTATCAAAAACTTTCATGTTGGAATTGGAAGAGACGTAAAAATCAAATGAAAAATAATGTATCAAGATTTAAAGACTGAAAACAAATAACTTCTAAAATGTGTATTACTACATAATTTCAACAAAAGCAAAATTGTTCAGGTAATTCAAACTCTGACTGCCACAATTTTCAAAAATCCTACCCTAAGGTGCATCTCAAAAGTATGGAAGATGTACCATAAAATTGTTTTTAACTAAACATAAAACTGTGACTTGTAATTAAGCACCAAATAAAATGCATAGTGTCCTACAGGGCGCTAGCCTGCAAGGAAGGCAGAAAGTACACACACAAATATTTATGAGCATATAAATTAGCTGTGCTGCATAAATAGAGTCATAGGTTCTCATTTCTCTACAAACTGATTTAATGTATCAAGATTTAAAGACTGAAAACAAATAACTTCTAAAATGTGTATTACTACATAATTTCAACAAAAGCAAAATTGTTCAGGTAATTCAAACTCTGACTGCCACAATTTTCAAAAATCCTACCCTAAGGTGCATCTCAAAAGTATGGAAGATGTACCATAAAATTGTTTTTAACTAAACATAAAACTGTGACTTGTAATTAAGCACCAAATAAAATGCATAGTGTCCTACAGGGCGCTAGCCTGCAAGGAAGGCAGAAAGTACACACACAAATATTTATGAGCATATAAATTAGCTGTGCTGCATAAATAGAGTCATAGGTTCTCATTTCTCTACAAACTGATTTAAACTATATTAAAAAAAAAAACAAATGACATAGCAATTAAGTGGGTCTTCTATTTAAATCTCCAGTCAACCTTATTTATGTAAGGAATGATGTGTCTTTAGCTTCTTTAACATGTCATAATAAATCAGTCATATTTTCTCAATTCGAGTTTTGTTCACAATATTTTGATTTGACTCAAATTTAAAGCATACAACTCGAATTTAAAATAATCTATACCCTCCGTTCCCCTCCAACAAAACACACCTTAAGAGTTATAAAATACAATAACAGCAGCTAGACAACAGAAAAAAGCAAATAACTAAAGGAACTATATCAAAATAAGATGAAGCTATAGAAACTACATTTATAATCAAACCAACAAAATAAGAAGTTCAGTTTTATTCTGAACCTTAATATAAGTATAACTGAGTATAGTTGAAAATGTAAACTTACATTAGTAAGTTCAAAGTAAGGCCTCAAAGCTTTCTCCATTCCTTTCTGCACAAAGATAGTCCTCTCAGGAATTTCTCCCAACAGTAAACGCACTATAATGGCCCACTTATTACACTGAATCCGAAAACCCTGTGCTGCAACTGGTGCTTTACGAGCAGCCTGCAGGAGAGACTCTTTTGCATCGGTATATTCCAACTGAATGGTCCGAATTTTTCCAAGGTAGAAGAGATAGCGACAGAACTAAAACAGAATGCAACAAATGTAGATATGTCAAGAGAAGATGAATACAAAGTGAGTGTTTAATAACAATTAAGTAGACCAGATAAAAAATTAAAATGTAGAATCATATCAAGAAAATTTAACACAAGGCATCATCTCATAGTCTCAATCAGTCCTCAGAGTCTCGGACTGTCAGACCAGGTATAGAAGGTGGAAATTGATTTCACCATAGGAAAAAATCCCTTGTCACATAGAAGAACTGAATATAATACCTGTTGGTTTGAATGTGCCTCAAATCGAGGAGCCTTGGACCTCAACTTCTCAGCCTGATCATATAGGTTGTAGTGGAGGTAGTTACGAAGTAACAGATTAAGAAGTGTTTCCTGTATCACATCACCAGGTAAGTACATGATTCATAACACTTATAAAAGGAACCTCCAAACAAGTCAAAACCAACCTGACCAAGCTCATCATGGCGTAGGGTAGCAATCCGGTGCAACTGAAAGAGGTTGCTGAAAATAAACATGCCATTTGGTTATAATTGTGTCAAACTCAAATCTAATATCTCAGTTACAAATCTTCCTTAACTGTTGTGTGATGTGTCAAATACATATGTATAAGCATAAAGCATTGTCTATGAATTTGTTCATTCTGAAATGGATAGACAAGCACCTAACTCACCCTCGAATTTCAGCAAGATCTCCAGTAAGCTCATAGCTGTATGAATAGTAAAAGTACAGTCTTGATGCAATAACATCAACAGTTCTTCTATTCACGTTCTTGAGCCGATCAATGCTAGCTGAGGAACAAGCTTTGGCCTAGAATGAAAAATTAAAGCAACCTCAGCGTGACAGCATAGAATCAATCACAAGTGGTCAATTGATGTATTTGATAACTGTATCCATTCTAACTAACCTCATTGTATCGTTTCTGATCAATCAGATAAAGAAGCACAAGGAAGTAACAGTAGATTTCTAGCTCAGGCAATAAGTGCTTGGCTGGGGTTTGAACAGTTGCAGATGTTGCAGTGTCCACTTCCATCTCATGACCATCATCCTATACAGCCAGCCAGTGAAAAAGAACAAAGCTTGAAGACCACCAAACCATAAACGATAAAATAAAATGGTGGTATGAAAATCGTTACATGTCAAAGGTAGAGAGTAACCCATGCAATTAATTAAAAAGCTAGAGTAAAAATGTATCTGAACTCTCAACGTAGTATTTTCAACAGAACTAAGACCCTGTTTGTATAACAACTAAATCAAGTGTGTATAGCATAAGCTCTTATGTATAACTCTAGCTAAAGATAAAGTAAAATCAAGCTATTTTCATAAAAGCTATAAGTTGTTTTCCTAAGCTATCCTGGAAAGCTATTGAAAATGAGCAGAAAACAGCTTTCAGCTTATAGACATGTGATAAGCTGTTTTCAAAATAAGTTCTTTCTCTCAAAATGTCTAACAGATGCTTATACTAGCAGATAAGCTAAAATAAGTCAATCGAAACAAACAAACAAACGCTAGAGAGAATGTAAAAGTTTAGATCAGAGAAAACGAAATACCTTGGATTTGGGAATATAAGAAGATAACCTAGAGTGAGGGTCAGAAGCTGGAGGAAGAACATGATCGATGAAAGATGAGAGAATCGGAGCTGTGAGTTTGGGCCTCAAAGCCATTGTAAGACGCAAAGCACGAGAAATTCTGCGAACTTCCTTATAATTAGTTCCAGTTTCAATGATTGAAGCAATTTCCTTGAAATCTGTGAATCGAAAAAGAAAATTGAGGAAGATGATATATATATAGTGTGAGAGGAAGAGATTAGAGTAAAAGACTACAAACTTTGGAATGTAGAAGGAACAGGTGCTGAAGTAATAATGGAGTTGGAAGGTATTGGCTGATCTTTCATCTCTTCGTCTTGAGTCGTCATCTTCTTTTTCTTTCTTCTTCAACTGCGAGCGAATTTGATTGAGTGGATGCAAACCCTAATTAATACGGTGGGTGGATGGAGTGAGGGATACGACGCCGATGTTTTTTTTGGGGGAATCAATTGAATGAATTCACGGCGTCTTCTTTTTCAAACTAAGCAAAGACTAAATGCTCGCAACTGCAAAGGCAATTGTATGGGCTTTTCACTAATTAATGGGCTTTCCCACTAATTAATGGCTTCAATATATTTTTAGTTCTCTAAATATTTTCAAAGTTTCATTTTGGTCCTTTAACTATTTTTTATTCTGTTTTAGTCCTTTAATTATTTTTTCGTTCCGCTTTGGTCCTCTAACTTTCATTATGTTAATCTATTTGGTCCTAATTATCGTTAGAAAAATGTCAAAAATGTTAATTTTGCGTACGTGACATTTAGGGACTTGGTGGCTTTGATTGTGAGATCCAATAGGAAAATGTCAAGTGGCTAGAGAACTTCTTTTTCCTACTTATTTATCGTGTACGGAGATTCCTCCATCTCCGTCTCCGTCCACATCACCGATGATCTTTCCAGTCACGAAAGCTTACGAAACGATACTCCAAAACCTCTCATTATTCACGGTGAATCCAAATCTAATGTCTGTTTTCTCAATAGAGGCTTCTACATCTCGATTTTGACATTTTTCTAACGGTTAGGACCAAGTAAGTTAACGGAATGAAAGTTAGAGGATCAAAACGGAACGAAAAATAGTTAAAAGACCAAAGTGAAACTTTGAAAATACTTAGAGGATCAAAAATGTATTTAAGCCTTATTTTTTTTAAGAGTTAACCATGGATCGCACTCCTGTTCATGTCTTATAATTTTGGAATTTTTTACTAGTTGAACTAAGACTTTTTGATAATTCTTTTTTTACTGGTTTTAGATGAATTGACAATCCACTGAAATTAAATAAATTATACAACTGTGAGATCCCGATTTCGAACCCGGATCACGATGTTCGGCCTAACAATTTCGGCATTTGCCAATTGAGTTAAAACTTCTAGACGATTTTTTGATAATTCTAACAATTGTTAAATCTAACCGAAAAAACAATTGTATTGCATTATCTCATTTTTTTTTCTCCTCACACTCCACATTTGTTTACATATGTGAAACTTCAAACCAACATTAAGTTCATACAAGTAAAATATGATATTTAACTACATACGCGACACCTATCAATGTGGTGTCACGTTATATGAGAGATGAATAATTAATTAATTAAAAATTGTAAATTTAAAGAGCTAATTAACTAGGATGCTATTAAATTTAACCTCTAATTTTATAAATTTTAGTTTATTATCCCTCAGTAACGTATGTCCTGATCAATTACCCTTCCATCATGAAATGTGGCGCCACGTTAACGAGTGTCACATATGCCGTTAACGACTATATCATCAAAATATATAGAGTAAATGAAATAGAAAGCCATTTAATTGACATTTTACAATTTCATAAATGTATTTATATATTTTCAAATTTAAAAATAATATTTAACAAATTTTAAAATTTCAAGAAGTATTTGACATTTCACTTCAAAAATAAATGAGAAGGGTGTTTATAGCAAATAAAAGAAGAAAGCCCAAGAGTAAGCAACGATAGTACAGTCAGTGTGTAGCTGGCCAGCTATCGGAACTTGTTAGACAAGCACAGAACGGAACATGGTGGTTAGAGCCAAAGGTTTAGAGCTACTTTTTCTTCCACTTCCACTTCCACTTTCACTTTCAACTTCACACTCTTCAATGCGCTCTACTTTCACACTCTTTCGCAATCTCACTCTCTCCACTCTCCACCCACCACCCACGCTCCCTTTCCGACTCCTCCCCACCCGCTTTCCCCGCCTCCACGCTGCCGCCGACCACTGGGTTCTCCATGAAGACCTTCCGGAAAACGACGTTTTCCGTTTTCCGGTGGAAACTGCGGCGGCGGCTGATGAGAAGCGGCTGCCGCGTCCTGAAGTGGAGGTAATGGAGTTGAGTGAGGTTCCGGAGATGTGGCGGAGGTCGAGAGTTGCTTGGCTGTGCAAGGAGCTTCCGGCGCACAAGGCGGGAACTTTGATTAGGATTCTTAATGCCCAGAGGAAGTGGCTGAGGCAGGATGACGCCACCTATATCATTATGCACTGCTTGCGGATTCGTGAAAACGACACTGCCTTTAGGGTCAGTTTCATTTACTTTTACACTGATTTTGCTTCAATTCAGTTTCTAGGGATTGTAATATTTTGTAGTACATGGCTGCCTGCAATTATTTACTACTGTTACAAAATGTCACCCACCATTATTAGCTGTTATTTGTTACCAAATTGAATTGAATTGAATAATTACTTTTTTCTGTCATGCTGCCTAAAGGTATACAAATGGATGATGCAACGGAGTTGGTATCGATTTGATTTTGCTCTTTCTACCAGGCTAGCTGATTACATGGGTAAAGACCGTAAGTTTGCAAAGTGCCGTGAGGTTTTTGATGATATTATCAATCAAGGCCGTGTTCCCAGCCAATCAACATTCCATATACTCATTGTAGCTTACCTAAGTTCTCCTCTTCAAGATTGTTTGGATGAAGCATGTGGAATTTTCCACCGAATGATTCAGCTGGGTGGATATCAACCCAGTCTTAGCTTGCATAATTCCCTCTTTAAAGCTCTTGTAAACAAACCTGGGGATTTTTCAAAGCAGTACCTTAAGCAAGCTGAGTTTATATATCACCGTTTGGTTACAAACGGACTTCATGTACGCAAAGATATTTATGGTGGCCTAATTTGGCTGCATAGCTATCAGGATTCCATAGACAGAGAAAGAATACACGAATTGAGGGAAGATATGCTTCATGCTGGAATTGATGAGAGTCAAGAGGTGCTAGTATCCATCTTGAGGGCTTGCGCAAGGGTGGGGGATGTGGACGAAGCAGAAAAAACTTGGTCCAAACTCTTGCAGTTTGAAAGCAACCCTCCATCACTGGCTTTTGTGTACAAAATGGAAGTCTACTCTAAGGTTGGTATGCCTATGAAGTCCTTGGAGGTATTTAGGGAAATGCAGTTGAAACTAGGTAAGACAAGTGTTGCAGCATATAATAAAATAATAGAAATACTGTGCAAAGCACAAGCATCTGAATTTGCAGAATCAATCATGACAGATTTTGTCAAGAGTGGTCTGAAGCCCCTTACACCGTCATATGTTTATTTACTAAACATGTACTTCAACATGGAATCACATGATAAATTGGAAGAGGTGTTCTCTCAATGCCTGGAGAATTGTCGTCCTAATAGTGCTATATACAGTATATATTTGGATTCTTTGGTGAAAGTTGGTAAACTCGACAAGGCTGAGGATATCTTTAGCCAAATGTTTCGTGATGCAAGTATTGGTGTCAATGCCCGATCATGTAACATCATCTTACATGGATACCTATATTCAGGAAATAACTTAAAGGCGGAGAAGATCTATGACTTAATGTGCCAAAAGAAGTATGAAATTGATGCACCATTAATGGAAAAGCTTGACTTTATCCTGAGCTTGAGAAGGAAAGTTATTAAAAGGCCGACGAGCCTGAAGCTAAACAAAGAACAGAGAGAAATGCTGATCGGGATGCTTTTAGGTGGTTTGCAGATCGATTCTGATGACCAAAGGATGAAGCATATTATCCGTTTCAATTTTGATAGCAATTCTGTGAGCCACTATGTCTTGAAGAGTCATATACATCGCCAGTTTTACGAGTGGCTACATCCTACTTTTAAGCCATGTGATGACAGTGAGAACATACCAGATAAATTTTGCACTATTGCAAGCTCTCATTTTGGCTTTTATGCCGATCAGTTTTGGTCAAAAGGTCAACCTACAACTCCAAAACTTGTTCATAGGTGGTTGTCACCGTGTGTTCTTGCATACTGGTACATGTATGGGGGCCATCGAAATTCATCAGGGGATGTTTTGCTGAAGATTAAGGGAAGTCGTGAGGGTGTGGAGAGCATTGTAAAAAAGTTAAAAGCCATGTCTATTGATTGTAAAGTCAAGGGAAAGGGAAAGGTATTCTGGATTGGTATTTTAGGAAGCAATACGACTTGGTTCTGGAAATTGGTTGAGCCATATATTCTCGAAGATGTAAGAGATTTCACTAAGGCGGGTGTGAATATGATGGGGCAGGATTTAATTGAAACTCAAGACATTAACTTCAACAGTGAATCAGATGAATGAAAAAGCATGATACTGCATTGATGATCATGGTTGGACTCAGGAGAAGTTATTTTTAGTAGTTTGCCGGACTAGGTTACACTTTTACAATGGTGGCTAGAAGCTGAAAACATGTTTGACTTTGTAAATGAAAGCCTTCTTGAATATTTTGATCACTATCCTTTGAAATATGTACTTGTATACCCCTAATTTTCAGTGCAAACGAGAATTAGAAAGTAGTTATCTAACTGTATAGTCGAGTTAGTGCATTATTGATTTGGTGTGTGAAAAGTTCTCCAAAACCAGCCCAGATGGTGGTATGGGAGTTCCAAATGCCATTATAGTTACTCTGCATAATAGTTAGCTCACATAGCCGTTAAAATGATGGTTTGGGATTTAGTTTATGGTAATAGTGTGATTCATATTCCTTGGTTTGGGGGTGGAAAACCGTGAAGCAACTTTTGACATGTATTTTTTATTGTCATATATATGTAGTTTAGTTTTTTTAACTGTATATATTTATATACTTATTTATGTCCATTTTAAAAATAGTTGCTATATTGATTATGGTGCTTCAATTTCCCACGCAACTCATGTCAAATTGGGGAATTACACGCCATTTTAGGTTATGTTTATTTCTTTCTATTATTCTTTATCAGGTGAGTCTACTGATCTTCTGAATCCTGCTCTCTTCCTGGTCATATTTGCTTTGGTTATTTTAATGTAGTTTGACTCGGCTTGTATGTTGTGCAGGTGTTAAGAGGAAAAAAAGAGGATAAACATGGGCTTCGTACTTGTATGTTTTAAACAAACTAATAGCAATCTTCGAGAGTTGGAGTGAAAAAGATTTATTCAAAACAAGCCAAAGATTGTAGTAAAGTTTGTAAGTTTCTCCTTCCTTCTTCCTTCTAATTGCTGTTTCTTTAATCATTATTATTTCTGCAATAAGTGCACTATGATATAAGTACCAAATCAGATTTGATTGTGAATGTGAAATAGTTCATACCAGACAAGATTTGGGTAAAATGTAGTTTCTCTCTTCCTCTCGTGTTCTTCCTTATATTGAGTGAAAGATAAAGCATTAAGTTACTATAACGACATGGGTAGATCGAATTTGAATCCTAAATAGAACAATTTTCAGTGAGATTTTACTTTGTCTAACCCACCCCATATTAAATAAAAAGAAAGTGCTTAAGTTACCAGTGATGTATATAGAACTTTGAGTCGATGAGTGTAATTTATTCAACTTTCAACGATGACTTACAATACCTGACAAAAGTAGGTCATTCATGATCTTCAACATTCTTACAAGTGAGACTGTCCGATAAAAAAAACAAGGGAGACGGTAACATGATTGATTGATACATTTGTAAATAGTAAGAGAAAATGAATGTAAGTGTCTCAAAACTCAACACGTATTTGTCAAACTCAAACTCATACTAATCAGATCATCGTCTCATCATTACTTACAAATTATCAAATGTCGACTTACTGTAAAATTTGTCTGCTATATATAAAATGTGGTATGCGAGAATAAAGATTTCTCAATCCACTATAAGACAGACAGGTCAACTCAGCTAAAACTGTTAAGATGTCTCTTATATTCTAGTAGTATACAGTTTCCAAATCTTAAATCCCAATCCCACTTGATTATTGATATTCAAAGCACCCAAGAACAGATTCCTCATCAACCATGTACAGTTTTAATGTGGAACTTGTAGGAACAATTGATGGATCAAAATGGCCCAGTGGCAAGTGGAAGTAGCATTTGTCAAAAAGTTTAAGGGTAATGTGCAGCTTTACACATCATTTCATTGGTTACTTTTGAAGCCAAAGAATTACCACAGGAGTGCAAGATACAAATACACTTATGACTTACTAATAAATTACCACTTGCATGCATTCGTTAGTTTTAGTATTGCAACTTGCAAAAAGGGATAGTATCATAGAATCAATGATGTTCAACAAAAGATAACGCATATATATATATAGAAATAGAAGTACTAACAGAGAAGAAAGTATCTCTCTGCCTACAATAGGTCGGTTATGTAAGCAGCATCTTAGAAAGATTAATTTCCTTATGGATGCTATTAGTTAGCAGCTGGGACGAACTTAACATATGCACTACTAAAAATACTCAAAGTGGGACCTTGAAGTCAACGATTAACACGAAGCTGACTCATACCGCATAACTCGCTGTTGCAAAGTGAACAAGTTTGGGAGAGTCTATTTTGTGGAGAATCCCAGTTAATATAGTAATGATTTTTTGGTACGAACTAATATACAATGATTATTCTTTTATGTTTTTATCGTATGAGATTAATTCTTTAAATCGTTAAATGTTTACACTGTTCTCTAACTCAAACTCTTATAAAAAGTACTTACATTGTCGTTTTAATGTTAGAGTGGCTAGTACAAATAAACAAATTTTATTCATTTTTATTAAAAGTTGAAATTCCTAATATAAATTAGGTCTTGTTAATTAGTGCCCTCAAGGCACTAGATAAGATTACTAAAAGAAGTAATATATGCATTGAAAACCGTGTTTTATTAGTATAGAAAAATAGAATGCACAAGTTCTAAGAGTTTATTTACCACTTTTTTTCCTTAACCATTGCCCTAAGGACAATGTTTATCATTTTCCTATAAATTATTAGGATTATTTAGATTCTTCATTGTCTGTCTTAATCAAATTAAAAAATATGAACCCCAAAATAAAGAGGGCGGTTGATTAAGAAACCGATCCTTTTTATTTATGTTTAGATTTCTAGAAGATTTTTAGTAAATTAGAGTTCGGTTGAAAGTAAGTAAAATTTGAAATCAATTTGAGATTTGTTTCTTTGGTATTCTGATTTGAGATTGTTATTTTAATTTTGATATAGATAATGAAGATGAAGAATCTTAAGCTTTGTTTTGTTTGCGAGTTCAGAGGGGAGGGGAACGTTTTGGAGGGAGGAAAATAGAGAAAATAGAAAAATCTTTTACATTTTTTGAGAAAATATTTTTTATAGAGAATGTCAAATATATACTTATTACAGAATATTAATATATTATGAATTTAAGAATATTATAACAATATTAATTAAATTTGAAGAATTCATATAAACTCTTCAAACTCTCATCCAATACAATTTTTAAATTCCACTAAATTGAAGAATTTGTGTTGTTATGAAGAAAAAATAACCATCCAATCCTCTCCCTCTCAAACTCCTTTATTCCTTCTACTTATTTCTTTTTTTTTCTTCAAAATCATTCTCTCCCTTCTTCTCCAAACTCGCAAACAATGTCAAAGATTATTAACGGAGTTGAGGGGAAAAATTAATGGTGTGAATGTCGCATGATTTTTCACCTAGAGTATAGACCAAAGATTACTCTATTTGTGGTAATAATGGAGCTAAATTAAGAGTGAAAACACATCGTATAGTTTTTCCATTGGCTAGAAAAGTAAATAAAGAAATAAATTTAAGGCAAAAATACACCGGTCTTTTATCTTATTTATTTGTAACATTTTGATCATTTATCTTTTATTTGTAACATTTTGATCCATTATCTTTTATACTTGTAACATTTTAATTTTTTTTTCTCATTTTTTATTAAACAAATGATGAAGTGGCAAGCCACATAGAGTAATTTTATTTTTTTATTAAAGTTTTATTTTGAATAAAGTTAAAGCACGATTAAAATAGAAAAACATGTACAATCCAGTGAGAGAATAGTCACTCCGTTATTTATCTTTGAAGGATAGTTCAAGTGGTAAGAGCTGAGAGATATATGGATTGGATAGGGGAGGTTCATGGATCAAATCATGGCATGAGTATTTTATTTTTTTGATGTACCAAAAAATGTTATTCAATTCAACAGTGGATACTCTGATCTCGACGAAAAAAAATGCATGATAAACTTAAATAAGAGAAAGAGTTGTAAGTAGAAGTGATAAGCGGTAGAGTGTAGGGGCTTTGTGTTAGTCTTGTCACATACGAAACAAGATCAATATAGCCAAAACATAAAGCGCACAGCACATAAGTATAGTTGAACAAGAAAACAAAAACAAAAACAAAGCCAGTCTCTGCCATTCCCTTTACCATACCACACCCCACCCTTTTTTCTCTTTTCTCGTTTCCTCCTTCTTCTTCTTCTTCTTCTTCTTCTTCTTCTTCACCACCAATACCATCCAAATTACTAATTAATTAGTACTTAATTATCATCTTTTTCTGTTTGTTGCTTTCAAGAAACAACCAAGGAACTACCCTGCACGTTACAGTACTCGGAATTAAAGAAAAACAGAGAAGAACCATATATTGACTGACGCCACACAATTTCATTCATTTAGCTAATTAATTATCTACAAACCACATTCAAAACTGGAGAAAGAGATGTTGGATGCAATACTTCTGGCCCTCTTCTTGCCATGTCTTGGCATGGCAGCCATCTTCATAGTCTACATGTGTCTTCTCTGGTACGCTACTACTCACCCAACCACCGCCACCTTCATTCTTAAGCCTGTCACCAATACCGGTCTTTCCCCTTCAGACCTCCAAAAGCTACCCTCTATCACCGGTAAAGAACTAGTAGCCGGACCTGAATGCGCGGTTTGCCTAGACGACATAGGTGAAGAAGAATCGGCACGTGTGATTCCAGGTTGCAATCATTCATTTCATTTGGAATGCGCTGATACGTGGCTTTCTAAACATCCTGTCTGCCCTGTTTGTAGAGCTAAACTTGATCCTAACTTTTTCATAGCTTCCTCTCAAATTAATCCATGCTAATAATTAATCAATCATCAGTTATATTATAGTATATGTGAAGGAAGGAAGTAAAGTGATGAGATGTACAGTTACTACTATCACTCAGTAGTCAGTATCATCTATCTGGTTTAGTTGGTTGGTTGGTTAATTTCTCACATTGAATTGAAGCAAACAATGAGTGCTATGCTATGATGGCCAAGATTGACGTGCCTTTTTGTTTATCTTGATTCTTGTTTCGTGTTTCTAAATAATAATAAAAATAATTTGTTGTCTGCAGATTAGAATTACTAGAATCTTTAGAAATGAGTACATACAAGTAATAGAGGCAGGGCATAGCTTTCCAGAAATTTCCCATCTATTCTATTTTATTCTATTCTAGAAATAACAAAAGAATAGTAGTAGTATTTATTTTTGAGAATACTTTACTTGCTGTGTTTTATTGATTTAATTGAATTTGAATGAAAGCGTGTGGGTGTGAAAGAAAGCGTGATGCGGCGGGTGATAACAGGGAAATTATATATGCATGGACCACCCACCGCACCAGGAGGAGATACAATACAATTAATCCATCATGTCAAATTGGTTGGATAAATAAATAAATAAATAAAATATTTACTAAATTTGTTCCTAAATACATTACTTGCGTGTTAAATCAGTGATTAGATCATTTGATATTATTATTCAAAACCAGTTTTATTTTATTTTTTGCAAATTTGAAGAGTATATATATATAAATACTCCATTCCAATTAATGTTGTAGGACTGGACAGGAATTGATGATTTATTGGAATTTATTTATTGGGTTACTTGAAACAAAGGAAACCATTAGTGGCATGCAGGTGAATTGAACGGTTGGTGTGTGTTGAGTCCTCTTTCTTCATTGTTTCCTTTAACTTCATAGACATACTACATGACTCAGTGAATGAATGAATGAATGAATAAGTGCGAATTTGATTCTTGCATGCCAGTTGCATAAGTGGTTTACTTTCTCATCTTATACTACATCTGATTTGATTCGATGCTGTGTAAAAACAATACGAAAATGTAGTACTGCCCGTATTTTAACGGAACATAACATGAAAATGATACTGTACTATATTATACTAGCTGAATGTGTGTTATTGCTCTTGGGCTCAAAATTATACTATAAAATAGAAACAAGAAAAAGCATTAATTCTTGGGACTTGGGGTTGTTGTTGTTGTGTTAAGTGGATGATTGATGAAGCCAACTTCATTCATATCATTGCATCAAATGGTGGCGCCACGTCACACTCTAAACAAACAGTTACCACTACTTGTCTTCCTCAAGTCATCAAATTGATGGGTCCCACCCAATTGGGCATGCATATAGCGGTTCATGCAAATAGATTCTTTTAAATGTAATTTTCAAGAAAAAAAATGTGATTTTCACGGTAGTTAGATTTTTTTTAGAGTTTCTTTGTGGTTTTATTATTTCAGTGTGATGTTTGTTTGTTTTTTCGTCTTGTAAGGTATTGTGTATTCTCTTGTCTTGTACGGTATTTATTTAGTTCATATTGATATATCAACTTTGATTCAATTATTGATTTAATCAGTAATTAAGTTCGTCAATGATGTAAATCCATAGACATAAAGATTTCGGTTATTTTTAATTTTATCACATTATATGTAGGGTTGAGTATGACATTTTATGTTATTAACTTGAATTTTGTCAGTTTATTCGCATATTCATCTTTTTTGTTTTTGGCGGTGTTGAATTTGTACTTTATGCTCTATCGATTTGAATGAATGGATTTTCTTTTACTTTTGTAAAAAAAAAAGGTGTTATTTTATCGGTCAATAGAAAAAGAAAATTGGATGATAAATTTAAATATAAATTATTTGAATACTTTATTTTCTCAAATATATAAGTGTTCCAAAATTTTGAGTATTTTTAATTCTTTTCGTACATCTTAGTTCATGTTGTTTTTCAATAGAAGTACGTTGATTTAGCTTCTTAAAAAAAAAAATCATTCTCTTTTTGAGGGAGCGCTCTGGGATAAAATATGTTTATGGATAGGGATAATCCATATTGGTCATTACTTTTGCAATTTGCAAATGTTATAACAGGAATAGAGGAGGAAATTGGATTCTATGCTTCTTCTCTGAAAGAGGATTCTATGCAAACCATATATTTTTGCAAAAAAAAAAAATTAGGATTAATTTGTATGCACCAACCGTGTAAAATAATATTATACTCTCAACCAATGACAATCATATCTTCCGCTACGTCGTCCTTCTTTACCCCACTTTCTTCATATAATATGGAAGATTGGAGGGTTTTTTATTAGATGACCGTGTAAAATTATTTTACACCGTCAGCGCATATCAATTAAACTCAAAAAATTAATTTAAATATCGGTTTTCGACTAATTTAAAGGGTAGATCAATCACATGAGTACATAGACGAAACGAAAATATCAGCTTATCCCTCAATATTTAAAAAATATAAAAATCAATCGATCAATAATGACCGTTTTGTAAATCTCTTATACGTTTGATGATTGTTGCTTTCTCAGGAGATTACTTTGTCTCCAATTAACTTCATAAAGGTGTATTAGGAAAAATATTATATATGTCATTTTCTAACACCTAAGAGCTCTTGTGCCTCCTTTTTAAAATGAATGATTTGGCTTTTCCTGTAAAATAAAATATTATAAATGTTATTTTGTATTTTTAATTATTCTACACATTTCTGTTTTTCATCCATTGTTTAAATTTATAATCAACTAGGCCTTTAATTGTTACTATCTTTCTTCTATTTTCTATTCTTCATATACATTTTTAAAAATTACAAAAAAATTACTTAATAATAGTATACTTTTATATTAGTCAAAAAAAATAAAAATAGTATACTTTTTATAACAAAGTTTTGATCTTCAAACATCAATTTGGATATTTTAATATTGTAGATTCAAATCCAATTATCCGGTCTTTTTGTCCTAAGCTGTTTCGGAACTCTTAAATTACTCTTATAAAATACTCCTACTAGGCATATGCAATGAGTCATGGTAAAGAATTATAAATATAATTTGTGTGTGTGGTATTTTATGTGGAAGTGGGTTTACAACAGATCCACTAACCCTGCCTGCTACACTAAAAAAAAATCAGTAGCTAGTTAGTTTATGCAAAATAAAGATGATGACATCCAACAAAGTCCTCAAAAGCAAATGTAGGAAATAAAAAAATATGATCACAGCGGATAAGGTTTGAATAAATATTACTACTTTTGAGTAAATAAATAGTTGTGTTATTTAAAGATTAACTTTTAAACACTATATATGACACGTAATATTATTCAAAAAACGACTTTTGATAAATTGATTAGTTCAATTATTTGTCAAACAAATAAATTTGGTTAGTTCAATTCAATGTTTTAAAAACCGGACCGGCCATCGAACCGGTGAGGGTACGGGTTTACTGGTTTACTGGTTGAACCGTGGGTTGACTGGTCGAACCGCATGACTAAACCGGATTAGACCGGATCAAACCGGTATAATAAACCGGTCTCTATAATAAAATTATATAGGTATTAAACCGGTCAAACCGGTGACTCGGTCTCTAAAAATCATGATTGGATTGAAATTTTTACACCTTAAAATTTGTAAAAATTCCAAAATATCATAATTTAATAAGTTCAATTTTTAAATTTAAATTATAAATATAGTGGACACACAAATAACAAAATAAGTAAGCGACTACAAAATATTTTTGTATTGAGCTGAACGAATTAGTCTTTAAAAATAATTAAAACATATAAAGGGTTAAAAAAATATCAAATAATTATATGTATTAATTGAATCGGAGAATAAAAACATTTTTTTTCATAATAGAATATAGCACCTTTTTATTTTTATTTAAAAATTATAACATATGTATTTTAATTATAAATATAATAAAATAAAAATAAAAAATCAAATTTGATTCTTAAATGAATAAAAACTTTAAGCTTTGTTTTCTATAAAAAAAATATTAATAATATAAGAATAAGTATTATATTAATTACAAAGTAAAAATATTTACAAGATAACAAATTAGCACAGTGGTTGAGTGTTTCTTCTTTTAACAAGAGGGCGCGGATCTTGGCAAAAAAAAACAGGGAAAAAAAATTCTGGCCCACCAAAAAAAAATTCAAATTTCCAAAAAAAAAAAAAAAAGAAAACTGGATAAAATGCATTAAACCGGCCGGTTTGGCAAAACCGTCCGGTTCACCGGTTTATCCCGGTTCACGCCGGTTTTTCCCGGTCTATCTGCATATCCGATCCAATACCCTGACCGGACCGGTTGACCTCCGGTTCACCGGTCCAACCGGTTCGACCGGCCGGTCCGGTCCGGTTTTTAAAACATTGGTTCAATTAATAATGTTTTTAGACTTTAAGCAGGCAGCTATGAAGCCCAGATACTTGATACGATACGGACACGATACGATACAGATACGGCGATACGAGAAAATTTTAAAATTTAAGATACGATACGGCTAGGATACTTCAATAAAAAATTAAATATATAAATACAAAATATATAAAATATAACTAAAATTGATAATAAAGAAACATTCTCATTATTAAAATTATCAAAACAAGTAAATTATATATCTTAAATACGATCCAAAAAGCGGGTCATGCACATCACCACTAACGACCTATAATTTTGTCGTTCCTTTAATATATTCTTCATCTTTTTTTTGACAATAGTTGAAAATTTGTATGCATATTAACCAAATCATTAGCTCTTTTTGATCCATTTTATTTCTTTTCAAAGAATGAATAAAATATAAACACTGGATACTTCTCTGATACGCATCGGGAAGTATCTGACAAGTATCACAGAAGTGTCAGCTTTTTTTTATTTAATTTAATAATTTGATACTTCCCCGATACGTATAAAGAAGTATCGGGAAGTATCTGACGCGTATCGGTATCGGATACGGTATCTGACACGATACTTGATCAATTTTGGAGTATCGGAGCTTCATAGGCAGGCAGTCATAAGTTAGATTTTAGATTGCTCTTAAAATTAAGACTCGCAGGTGGCCTAACAGATTTTAATTTTTTTTTTATTTTTATATTGTCTTAGAATTTTGAGACTTATGAATAAATAATTTCAGTTATGATATGAGACTCTTAATAGATGTTGTAAATGAAAAAAGTTTCATGGACAAAGCTTCAACCAACCCAATAGAAACAATAATCCAACAAAGCATAACATATGAACAAAACATCGATCAAGCTTAACTATTATCCGTACCACCATTGGTTAAAGTCATAATCCAAATCAATATACTTAGTTTTCGAACCAGTGGAACCACCATGCTTCAAGTATTGAATTTTACCTCACGGACAATGTAAACAGCAATATCCAAATACATTTTGATCGAATAATCAAAATAAAATGGTTATCACACTTAAACAAAAGAAAAATGAAATGATTTGGTGGTAGGCTGGCAGGAGTAATTAATTAAGATAGCTAGGAATTATCTGGTGAAAGATGATTGAGTTAGTTTATAGGTCCATCCAATCCAACTCATCTTCTTTAATGAGTCCATATCCATATTTAAGTTGTGTAGATGGATCCAAATCCATATATATATATATATGCTGTATTTTCATGGGACCATGGCTTAATAATGTCACCATTTGCTCCTCCAAAACAAAATTATAGCTTCATGTCTTTCTCACTTTAATTAAGAAAAGGATAAAGTTGCCGCTTGAGACAAAAAGTCATTCAAGGGTCCATCTTATATTTATACACTAAAATCAAATTAAGATAGTTACTTCAAGTAGCTAGACAAAGTACATTATTATAAGTCAAAATCAAATATTCAACTAATTCAATTTATCAAATTGCAAATATGTAATTAAGTTTCTCATATGAAAAGCGTTCATGCATGACATTCCTAACTTGTGAATCAAAAATACAAGTCTTCCTCTCCTAGGAGTAATGGAATCAATTCTTTCCACTGCATAAAGCTTACAATCTTACATTATATTCTCAACCTAGTCCAAACCAAGAAGAAAAGAACAAAAAAATTGTAAATAGTACCAATTAAACATTCATACTAAAACTCATAATGTAAATGCATATATATAGGTTTGGAAAGAGACGTTAATTGGGAAAGCAAAAGTAGCTAGAAAATGGGATTAGGATTGTTTAAGGCTTTTTTTTGTTGTACAACAAATTCTCAAGACATTCCTATTGTCTCCTCCGACTCAGAGTCCTCTCCTCGCCATAGCTCTGGCTATGGCTACAAACAACCAATGCCGCCAATTAGTCCCAAAAAATCTCCATCTTCTACTATTAATCCACAAATTGGACAAATTCTAGGGAAACCTTACGTTGTGATAAACCAAATGTACGAGATGAAGAAAGAGCTCGGACGAGGTCAATCAGGCGTGACATATTTATGTATAGAGAAAAGAACAGGGAGAGAATACGCGTGCAAATCGATATCAAGGGCGAAACTATTGAGCGAGCAAGAGATAGAAGATGTAAGAAGAGAGGTTATGATTCTGCAACATCTTTCAGGGCAACCGAATATTGTTGAATTCAGGGGAGCTTATGAGGACAAACAGAATGTGTATTTGGTGATGGAGCTTTGTAAAGGTGGTGAACTGTTTGATCGGATTATTGCGAAAGGGAACTATACAGAACGTGAAGCTGCTACTATCATGAGACAGGTTGTGAATGTGGTGCATGTTTGTCATTTCATGGGTGTTATGCATCGTGATCTTAAGCCTGAGAATTTCTTGCTTGCTTCACAACATGAGAATGCTGCTGTTAAAGCTACTGATTTTGGACTTTCCATTTTCCTTGAAGAAGGTACTCATTTATTATTTATTACCACTTCTACATTATTTGGTCTATACTCGATAGATTGATACATTTTGTATTCATAGAAATTGAGCTCTCAGTGCCGGGTCTCAAACCGAGTTCCTCGAGGTTCAAGAGTGAACTCTCAATCAACCGAATGACCTCTTGAAAAACAGGCATAGAAATTGAGTTCTTACTCCAATATCACACACATTGTGCATCTATCACTTATGCTTGACCCGAGTAGTATAGCTTGATAAATTAAATACACAAGATAACGAAATATGATTTTCAAATGAGCTAAAAAGCCCATTTTGTCAATAGATTTGTATACAGTGACAAAAGTCTTTAACTTTTGGGCTTGGGCCTAGAGAGATAATTCCCATAAATGGGCTATTACAAGATCAAACAAATTGAAGCAACAACAATAATAACATGAAAACAAACTTCTCACGTACGTCATAAAATACCATTGATAGCACTAAACTGGTTTCCGCTGTCTCTAGCAAGCAAAGCGTACTAATGCAAAAAGAGAGGAATATTGCTTTTTTGCTGTGTGAGGGAGGACCATCCCAACCCAATACAAAAGCAAAGCATAAATCCAAAACTAATACCATATCATAGAATACATAGTTAATTAAGTTTATAAGACCCTTGAAGTCACCAAATCAATCTTTCCATCAACAAATATCATTCAAAATGGGACACTGCTTCACCAAACCACACGACAACAGAGTACCTATCTCCTATGACTATGGTAATTCACAACCCCCACAAAGAAATCAACCTCGTCAGACTCCATATACATACCATAAGACTGCTGCAAAATCAGAGCCATCTCCATATTCTTCTGCTTCATCATCGAATGCCACTGGAAATACTGGTCATCAACCAATATTAGGTAGACCGTACATTGACATAAAAGCACTTTATAGTATTGGAAAAGAACTTGGAAGGGGTCAATTTGGTGTCACTTATCTTTGCACCGAAAAGGCGACGGGAAGAAACTATGCTTGTAAGTCCATTTCAAGACGAAAACTAACAAGAAAGAACGAAATTGAGGATGTTAAGAGGGAAATCATGATCCTTCAACACTTAACTGGACAACCAAACATAGTTGAGTTCAAGTGTGCTTATGAGGATAGAGAGAGTGTTCATTTGGTGATGGAGTTGTGCTTGGGCGGTGAGCTTTTCGATCGGATTACTGCAAAGGGTAGTTACTCTGAGCGTGAAGCGGCTTCTACATTCAAACAAATTATGAATGTGGTTCATGCTTGTCATTTTATGGGGGTCATGCATAGGGACCTCAAGCCTGAGAATTTCTTGCTTGTTAGTAAGGATCTTAAGGCACCTTTGAAAGCCACTGATTTTGGATCTTCTGTTTTCATTGAAGAAGGTTAGTTAGTAGTTAGTTGCCAATTCACTCTGCATACAGATGAAGCCTAAATACAATTTTCAAAACTTATTCAATGCCTGCTTACTTAAATGTTGGTTTTGTGAAATTGAGTTAAACAATGACACTATCTCAATTCTCAACTCAACTAAGGATAATTAATGCCGATAAAGATGAGTTAATTGTCTTTACATCTTAAATTTGTTTAGTATGTATGAGTTTTTGTTTTTTATGCCCATTTTATTTTCCCTTTTTTATCAACAAGTTTTCTTTTTGTTGCTAAAGAAAAAGTTAAACTCAAAATCTAACAGTGTTAGACTTTATTATCTCAAGGATAACTCAATTAACTTGCCCAGTATTAGTTGAGATAAAATTATATTTTAAAGCTTTGATGAATATGACCAAAGTCGATTAGTACTAGTATAATGGGAAACATGGAGTCAACAAGTAAACGATGATGTCCTATGTGATAAGGACAAGTCAATGAAGTAATAATGGGTGTATTGTAGTGAAGGATGTTAACATAACATCAGTGGAGCATCATCCTAATATATAATTCAAATTGCATTATTGGAACTTAGAAGAGACATATATTAGGTTAATTTGGGAATGTGGTTCCCACCATAACAGTAAGGTGGCAACTATACGATTTGTTGCTCTTTTCTTTTGGTTTTTGCAATATTGCATGGTCGAAATCCAAGTGTAAGTAAGTGACTATAATAATAGTACGAATATAAAAGATCTATTGAGATAGTTATTGAAGTAAAGTATATATATACACCAAATATTTTGTGTCTGTGACTAGTGTGTATGAATCTATTTACATTACTTACAGGTAAAGTATATAAAGAGCTTGTTGGAAGTGCATACTATGTGGCTCCAGAGGTGTTAAAACGGAATTATGGAAAGGAGATTGATGTCTGGAGCGCAGGAGTTATTTTATATATCCTCTTATGTGGGGTGCCTCCATTTTGGGCTGGTAACTTACAGTGTTATAATTCTGTTGTTTCAGTTTTCACAGATAGGTTAAATGTTGGTTTAGTGACATTATTTGTTCAACATTTTTAGAAACCGAAAAAGGTATATTTCAAGCTATTTTGGAAGGTAAGCTCGATCTGGAGAGTGCGCCGTGGCCTTCTATTTCAGCTGCTGCAAAAGATTTGATCAGAAAAATGTTGAGTTATGACCCTAAGAAACGCATTACAGCTTCTGATGCCCTTGGTACGTAATATTAGTACTTTGTAGAAACCAACTCAGTCTTCATGCATAGCATGCTTAGCATGGAGCTGTACTCACATTATTCATTTGAAGCAGAACACCCATGGATGAAGGAAGGTGGTGAGGCATCAGACAAGCCTTTAGACAATGCTGTTTTAATTAGGATGAAACAGTTCAGAGCAATGAACAAGATGAAGAAACTTGCTTTAAAGGTACCTCAAATTTGAAGAATTTGACACAAAATATAACAAGTCATAAGTTTCCCCGATTCAGTATGAGAAGATATAAAAAATAAAATATACTTGTACCGTCTACATTTCTAGTTAGTAATAAAATTTTTCCTGTTTTTGATATGGAAGGTAATAGCAGAAAACCTTTCGGATGAGGAAATCAAAGGATTGAAACAAATGTTCAACAATATCGATACAGATCGAAGTGGCACAATCACATATGAAGAACTCAAATCTGGACTGTCGAAACTGGGATCCAAGCTTAATGAATCTGAAATAAAGCAGCTAATGGATGCTGTAAGTACAGTCTCCTTCAGTTTTATAGATTAAAGACATTTGAAAAAACATTTTCTGCTCTTTTCATGTTCTGTCTTTTTACTAAACAGACTAATGAATGTGTCTGGCCTTGTCTATTCAGGCTGATGTTGACAAGAATGGAACTATTGACTATCATGAATTCATTACTGCCACTATTAACCGGCATAAACTTGAGAGGGAAGAGAATTTGTTCAAGGCTTTTCAATACTTTGACAAGGATAACAGTGGGTTAGTATGGGGTTTCTTTGCCTTAATAGACACATTGCTTGATTAATTCTAATTCTAATAATAAATTAATAATATATTCTGTGATCAGTAGAATCAGAATCGCTTTGGTCCATATAAGTTCATTTATATCCGATTTTCATCTATTGCGATTGTGAATTTTCTAGATTCATGCTTACCTGAAGTTTTGTTTGGGTGACTTTGCTCAGTTATGTAACAAGAGAAGAACTTAGACAAGCTTTGGCTGAATATCAAATGGGAGATGAAGCAACTATAGATGAAGTCATTGATGATGTTGACACTGACAATGTATGTTATATACTCTACTAGTATTGACTTCTTATGAGTGATCCTCCATATTCTCTGCTCTCTATGTGAATTAGGACTTATGGTTCAATTTTAAATTTGCAGGATGGGAGAATTAATTACCAGGAGTTTGTAGCTATGATGAAAAAGGGGACCTTAGATAATGATGACAAAGAGAAACCACAATAATTGTATGATGTATTTACGATAAAAACAATGTATTTTTCTTGCTGTGTTATGGTTTTCCTGCTTGGGATTGAATCACTCTTGAATTGGTGAAGGTGTGTATTTGTGTTAAATTATATGGCACTCAAAATGCAAAACATTGTACAGCTATCTGGTAAATAGGCTACATGATGAACACAAAGAATATAAATAAAATTCGGAGTCGAAGATATATTACGCTAAAAATTATAGTGCCCGGTTGTGTTTTGACAGTTAAGGTTTTTACATGAAATTTCTTTTATAAAATTGTATAAGAGTTGGACATATGAAGATCCAAAACAAAAACCTGACTTGCAGCTGCTACTGTACTAAAGTTGCTACTTATAATGTTGAAAGTGAAATAGATGCAAAGAAAAACACTACTTCAAAAAATTCAATTGATAGTATTCTTATTATCACACAAAAAAAATAAAGTATGTGCAAGTATTATTGATTCAAAGACAAGCATTTCATATGAGTTTTGGAGGATACACAACATAACATAACATAACATAACATAACAAATTTGGCATCACAATTTATACTAGGTAGGTAGGTAGGTAGGTAGGTAGTATTGCAGCTGCTTACTTGGGCAGGTTAGATCATTGATGAGCATTATTATTGTCCTTCTGAATAATAATCTGTTGCCTCTGCTTATCAGCGAGCTTATCAATAGCGTTTTCAACAGCCTCACGTCCACCGATCAGCAAGCGGGTCACTATTTCCGGGTCGGTTTCAAATCGGGCCAGTTCAAACTCTTTACGAGCGCTGTCTCTCAGAAGATCACGCCAGATAACGCCTTTGGAATCAGGCCATGTGAAAAACCGCGATGCACGAATAATGTCTCTGTACAGACTCAGTGCCTCTCGCCGAGTGCTCGTGAGTCGTCTCCTCCGATTCAACAACTCGTCTTCTTCATTATTAAGTTTCTTGTTGTTCTTGACGGTGAGATGTCTATCGAGAAGTTCCTCAACGGTGTCTGGACCCTCCTGCATAAACCGCCACCCACAAACGCTGTTTTCCGTTTTGGGTTTGAAGAGTTTCACATTTTCCATCAAATTCCAAACACCACGCCATTTTCCTCTCATTTCTCTCTCTCTCTCTCTCTCTCTCTCTCTCTCTCTCTCTCTCTCTATTCCAAACACCACTTTTTTGTGTGTTTTTTTTGTTTCAACGTGTTTTAAATATTTGTTGGCCCAATTGAGCTATCATTTCTGGGCTTATTTTCAATTCTATATTTCTTAATTCAACATCCACATCACTCTAAACTTTACTTCTATTCTACCCCCACCTAATTGTTAATGTTAATACTTCACAGTTCACAAAAATCACAATTTCAAAAAAAATTCATAGCCACAACAAACCACATTAGTATCATCATCTCCTTTGACAACTTTAGTCTATTTTTTAATTTTGGGATAAAGTCTTAAATGATATTTATTTTGAAATAAACAAAATATTGTCTTATCTAAATCTTTTTCCCCTACTATTTATCTTCTCTTTTTTGGTACAAAAGAGGGCAAAGCCCCATCCCTACTATTTATCTTATCTAAATGTTTTCAAGATTTTTTTATTGGGTAAAAAAAACAATTTTTTTTATCTAAATCATTATAATAAAAATATTAGCAACCATTAAATGTTAGTAGTTAAGTGGTAATTGACACTAGACTTGGTAGAAAAAAGACTGAAATCAGTTAATGCTAAAATTCGCCTCAAACTCTCGACTACTAGAGCCCATTCTCCCAATGCAAGAGCCAGAGTGTTAAAATATATGGTCAAAAATATATATCTACAGTGGTTATTAAAATATTACTTTCTCACAAACGTAGTTTTATCATTTACATATAATAATTTATGTTTATTTAGCTCATTTGTTATTTATAGAATTGTCGATGATTTTCTTAAAAATATTATTTAATTATTTATTTGTTATGCATTCTTCGTTAATTTATAGAATTTTAAATCATTATACATCAAATACATGATATAATATTTGTTTATTCTGCTTTTATCGCATTACGTTCTTACTTAATTTTATATTTTATCATCTCTATTGTAAAACACAGTCGTTTGTTCTTTTTTTTTGTTGTTGTTGATATAAACAGTCTTTTGTTCTTATCTAAATCTTTTAAATTAAATATTTCTTTTTTATAAAAGTATGAAATATTTCTCACTCTTTATACTTTACTTATTTTGACTACGTTACCCTTTAAATTTAATTTAAAATAGAATATTCTATTTCATGAGTTTTTTATGCTGTTAGGTCACGTGATAAATTATTGTATTATGACTTTGTTACATATTTTAATTATTTTTTTTGACACAAACCTATTCTAACTAGGTGACAACTTGTGTACCTCCACAAGATTTGGGGGTATATACCTCTAACCACTATAAAAAGTTTTAAACCATATAATTTTTTATAAAATATACCGTTGGATTGAAAGTTTATATCATATAGATCATTTGTGTAAAATTTCAGACAAATCTAAAATCATTTGATATGTTATTGACACACATAAAGATTAACGGTGTTTAAGAAATTACAGAAACTGTTAATTTTGACGCGTCTCAATAACATATCAAATAATTTTATATTTCTCTGAAATTTTACACAAATGATCTATATGATATAAACTTCTAATCCAACAGTATGTTTTATAAAAATTTATATCGGTTAAATTTTTTTTAAATAATTGGGGGTAAATACCCCCAAATCTTGTAGGGGTAGACAAGAAAATACCTTCTAATTATTATATATTACGTTTCCATTTTATTACCATATCAGAAATTCTACAAAATTTTGACCAGAAAAAAGAAATTCTACAAAATTGACCGTAAAAGGAAAAAAGAAAATCTAAAAAATTATGTAACCATCCAACGTCTTTTTCAAATATATATAATAACCTCAACATAGGTAACTTTCATAGAATTCTCTAGATGGGGCCTCTTTGCGAGCCACAATCAAAATTGATACAATTGAAGGATTTGATGCCATTATGTCCATGGAAGACAGCACCCCTACCCCTCACTGAGCTTAGAGGAATGCAATACATGAAGCTCAAGAAACCAATTGTCAAAGATGGAGTCAAAGTTTATTGGTTGCCAAAATCTTTAGCAAAGGAAGTTGAAGACCCTGAAGTTGATGAAATCCCATACCAAAGAGTTTTTGAATTTATTGATAGAAATGTCGTGAAAGTTATAAAAAGGTGGATTGACAAGATAGTTGGGCAGGTATCTAACTAATATTATATCTTTATGAAGCTTTTCATTTTAGAATAAATCATCAATGATGAATGAATAAAATGCTAAGTATTTTATGGTATTATTGGAGTTTTTATATTGGATCTTCGAAAAACATCTATGGACATTTCTCGTGTTTATTACATTTAATCAAGTGATGGTGTAATTCATGCTAAGTTTTAATTTTTACGTTTTTTTGTTTTTGTTTTCACCTCTGGTTCCGATCCCTAAGGGAAAGAAGCCCCCAATAATCTAGAGTTCGAGGCGAGTTTTGATATTAAGTGATTTTACTCACCTCCCAAACACAGTTGTTAAATCTAACTGTAGTTTTACCTATTAAATCCAACGTCAATCATCATTAAACCAATTAACGTTTGATATTTTAGCGCTTTATTTATTTTGATGTTAACCATTCTCTCGAGAAACATGAGTAAAAAGAATAAACTTTAAAACGAATAGATATAAAAGTTGTTAATAAACTATGTTTAAGTGATAAGTAAAACCCTCCTATCAATGTTAGAAGTGAAGTTAGTGTGGAGGGTTTTTATGACAAACTAAGAATAATTTTAATTAAAGAGTTGTGTTTGGTTCATATAAGAGAAGAAGTATTTTAAAATCTTTTTTTTTATTTTCAAAATATTATTACAACCTTCATGTTTTCACAAAAAAAAAATGCGTTCATTAATAAATAACACGAAGAATTAAAACACATGTTGCATATATTTTTGTGGGTTCGTTGTCAAAATGATTTGTTATATTTTCCTATCTTTCTAGCTCTCAACGACAAAAGATTGTATCGAAGCGGTAAATAAAAAGAAAATAATGTTTGCTTTTTATAATTATCAATTTTGTGCTTGTTTAATATATTAGCAGTTGGATTGATCCAACAATTTAGAAAAAGTGAAATAGAGGTTGTTGTAGATATAGTGTGAGTGTCTCTTGATATATAGATCTACAAAAACCTCTATTTCTCTTATATTTTGTTTTTATTTTTTGCTACAACAGAAATTTTCTTATATTTTGCTTTAATCAAACCAAAGAGCCAATAAAATAAATCAAAATACTAATTACACAAGATGCGCACAAATTAGAGAAAGAAAGTGCCTACAAAATAGGATAGCAACAGAGTATAGTGCCTAATTCACATCCCTCGACTCATCCCCAAATTATACAAGGGATTAATCCACCACAAGCTAAAAATACAATCAAAGATTTTATACTTAATCTCAAACCACCACCAAACATTCATTTTGATACTGCGTTAACATCTGTCTCTTCGTTACTAAAAAATAAAAATATATGCATAAATTTCAACACTCTTCCATGCACATTTTGAAACTCCAAACTCAGTTGTCCAAACAGGGATTTGTGAAATTATCTTCTCATGCATGGATTCCAATAGGTATCATATTATTAATTAAACATATGTAAATATTGCAACTATCTTATTGATAATTCGATATACCACATTTCTTAATTACAGCAAAAGTTGTAGTTCTCCTTGTCGATAATGTAGAAATACTTCAGATAAGGATCATCACTTTTGCTCCTTAATTAGTTGTTTGTCGCCCTCCCTATAAGTATTGTTGAAGTCTTTTGATAAGGGCTCCTTATTGCTCTAGTAGTTTAACCTTAATTAAATCCATAACTCCACTGTAATTTATTGACCAAGTTTGTGAGCTCTTTCTATACTTAAGTCATAAAGGCCAAATATTTACGATAAAACCAAAAAATGTTTTGCCACCTTCAGAGTATGACTGAATATAACTCTAAAACCACTGTATATAAATATCATATTAAAATTAGTGGTGAAATATTTAGTTACATGAAACAAAAGACAACACACTGGTACTCAGGTTATTGTATAGTATAATGTGGTGAACCTCTCCAAATATTATTAAAACTCTCAAATAGTATCGATCTTATCTAAACTTCTTGATTGAAAATATTAGCCATCTTTTTTTTTGACGCAAACAAACTTAGTTCATTTCATTCATAATAGTAGGTTCAATACAATGTGGGCAATAATTAAAAACCTGGAGACTAACAATAAAACGAGTCTCCTAATATAGCTGACCTTACAATTCTGGTTTAATTCTAACAACTGCAACACGATTCAATTATAGTTCCAAATTCAATGTTGCTTTTAGGTCTTGTTCTTATAGCTTGCACAACCGGTAAGCAATCTGTTTCAATATGCATAGCAACCATATTTGAAGTTTAAATCCATTGTAGCACTTCTAAAACACCCCAAGCTTCGGCCTCTACAATCTGGTCTTTCGGTAAGCCTCTTTGCATAAGCTCTCACAAACTTACCTTGAGCATCCCGAACACATGCACCAACGCGGTAGAAGTTTTGATCTACATAGCATGTCGTATCAACATTACATTTGAGGGTTCCAACATGAGGTTTGATCCAAGTATTACCTTTTAGAGCAGTGTCATCCGTTCTGCCCCTCTGATTTTTCTATTGTGCCTTTATCCATTCATACAACGTTTCATTTGCTCTTCGAATGACATAAAAAACCATTGGAGTTTTTTCATGCCAACATTTTTAATTTCTCCTCCACCATAGTGTTCATAGCAGCATAGCAATCTTTGACATAACAATGGTATCAACCTCCTCCAACATCTGAAACATCATGGCCATAAAACTAATAGCATTTGTTACATAACCATGTATCAGCCCCCGAAACATAACCATGTATTAGCCATCTTTTATACTTATGTAACATAACTTAATGTCTTGCTAAAAAATGTCATTGCAAATTTAATTAATAATATTCTATTCCAAATTTTACATTGTTTGGAAAAATAATAAAGGAAACTCAATCGTATTACGGTATTAGGTAACATCACATGATAATTGTAGCATGACTAATTTAGTTACAAATTCTAATTAATATGTTTATATACCAAAGTGACCTAATCATCAAGAAAGTGCGGATGACTATAATTAATCATTAGTTATCTATTGCTAGGGTATAATTTTGTTTTTGATTTTATTTTTCTTCCTTTTTCTGTATATAGGATAACAATGCCCTCGTGACTAAAATAAATGTTTATATACCAAAATTATCACAGCTCAAATAGGAATACAGAGAACCTATCAAAAATAGATTTTATTTATTTATGAAAAGTGAGTACAATGAAGGGTTTCAACATAAAAACATGTTAATTAGCTGTAAACAAAAAATAAAATGAAGAGGGTTTGAAATGGCAGCAGGATATATGTGACTATGGTTTTATATTTTAAAAACAAGAATGAATTATAAAGAACAAAAAGAATATTCAACTTTTACGATTCAAGAAAAAAAGAAAGAAGCTTGATTGTTCCGAAAGCAAGCCAAGAAACATTGGTAAGATTTACTTTTTTTTCTCTCAGTGAACAACAAATGGACATAGAAAAATAAATGGACAACAAATTAATTTGTATATCTCTCTCAAAAACAAACAACAAATGTATCAAAAAAAATGGAGCATATTTTGTTACAAATGAACATAGAAAAAAAAATGGAGCAAAAAAAATCTTGTCTTTGTGTTGAAGAGTCCACCATATATGAGACAAGGAGTATGTCTAGAAAATTCAACTCATTCACCAAGTGTATTTTCATCCTTAGCTTTGTGAGTTTTCAAATACTAATACTCTAATTTATCTTATAAAAATATCGTATTAGTTTTTAATAGAGATAACGTACAGTACTAATTCAATAAGAGCCACTTAAAGCTGGTTTATTTAGAAAGAACGGAACAATAGTTTTTTTTCAGCAAAATGATTACCGATTGATTTGTTTCTTGATAAACTCAAAGCTTTTATTTGGTGGTGGTTGAAGACCAAAAATAATATTTTAGCTACAATTTGAATATATGGTGGTTTAACCTGCCGCCTGTTTAACTAGGAAATCACTTGATTTGTTTGTTAGTTTAAACCTTTGCATGTAACATTTTTATGTGGGAGGGGACATGTTTTTTTTTACTTTTACCCACTAATTTTTAAAGGAAGAGAGCTCTAATAATCTAAAAATCAGAGCGAGTTCTAACATCAAGTTATCTCTCAAACACAATTGCGGTGGAAGGGGTATACTTTTAACCCGTCTCCGAACCCGTCCCGTTGATATTAAAATTATATTTTATATTTTCTAAATTAGAAATCTTTATACAAATTCTTAAATTTCATTCATATATTTATTTTTATATATAACTTTAATATTAAACTAGTCATTTTATCTATTTTATGTTTTGATTAAAAACTTAGTTTTGCGTTGTTGACTTTTTTTAAATTAAAAAAACGAAAATGCAACACAATTTTATGTAGAGGTGAGATGAAACGAGGATACCCGAAACCCGTTGGGGTTACCCGAACCCCGTTGGTTATGGGTTTGGGGTTTCAATTTTTATCCCAGATAGAAATGGAGACGAGTTTGGGGATTCCCGAACTTTATGGGTTTGAGTTTAGGGAAAGCAAAATTCGTCCCCGCCCCGCCCCATTGCCATGCCTAATTAATACTCCCTCCGTCCCATTATATAAGCACTTTTACTACAAAAGTCTAGTTCCAAAATATAAGCCCCTTTACAATTTACTAGGTACATTTATTACTTTTTTGCTTACACATACCCCTAATTATTACTATTAAGTTGCATTGGAATACAAAAATTGTAAAGGAACTTATATTTTTGGGTTAGACTTTTGTAGTAAAGGTGCTTATATAATGGGACGAAGGGAGTATATTATTTGACTTTTGACTTCTTCAAAAGAAAAAAAAAAGTCACTTAAAGGATAAAAAACTACAAGAATATTTGGTACACCCCAAACCCTAAAAAGAATATTTGCATTTTAGCCTCCATACAAAATATCCTTTAGTCTTTAAAGTCTAAAAATATGAAATTCTAAGCTCTAAACCTTAACTAACTTTCAAACCATAAACATCAAACCTGAAACTCCAAACCTTAAACTTTAAGCCGTAAATTTTAAACCTTAAACACCAAACTTCAAACTCCGAACTCAAACCTTCTCAATTTTATTGTAGAATCTTAATCCAAATTACTCAAACAATATTTTAAAACAAACACATAAATAATATTTTTTTAAAAAAAATTCTATACATGACACGAGCTAATTAACATATTTGGTCTCATATTAAACATAATTTTTTTAATATATTTTTTATTTTTTTCTTTCCTTTTACTTTCTTTTACTCCTTCTGTACTAAAATATAAGTCGTTTTGAAGAAAAAGTTTGTATCAAAATATAAGCCACTTTACAATACCAATGAAGCATTTAACGCTATTTATTTTTCTTTTTATACCTTTAACTATTTATTACTCTCTCTACTTTTACTTCTTCAATTTATCTTTTTCATACCATTAATGAAAGACAATTTTATAAATTAACTCATAATTTCTCTTTTTCATACAACAATGATTACATTTCTTAATTTGTGCGATATGATCAAAACGACTTATATTTTGGTACGGAGGTAGTACTATATTATTTTTAGGGTCATGTTAAACAGTGTCTTCGAGGCACTTGTTAACCATACTAAAAATGAAAATATAAGATAAAATAAATATGTTTTTTGCACTTTCGATGCATTAAATGTACAAGACATAATTTTTTTATTTGCATACTTAACCAATAACCGGATGCACCGTTTAGCATTTGCCTTATTTTTATTATAAACCAAACACTATCTAACTGTAGTACCTAAATATCTGCAAATAAATTGGAAATGTCAAGTCTTTTAGTTAGTAAACGAGATGTGCTTTATAACTCAACTTGGTTAAAAATAATAATTAATATAATAATAATTTGTGTTAATGACTTGTTTGAATCAGTTTTCAAAAACTGTTTTTTAGTTTTTAAAAATTGAAAAATTAAAAACTTGTTTGAATCTATGATTTTGTAAAATAATTTTGAAAACTGATTTTCTTTTTCTCTTTTAATAGAAACACCTTTTAGGTGTTTTTCTTTTCAAAACCTACTTTTCAAAAAACACGGAGTGGCATTCATGTAATTAAGTGGAACTTTTTCTTTGTTTGATTAAAATAAAATAAACATGTTCGTTCTCTTCAGTCTCGCATCTTCTTCACTCTCGTTCTCGTCCATGGCCGCGCTCTCCATCAACCCCATGGTTAGCTCGCTCTACTCTCACTCTCGCTCTCATCCATGGCTGATTTCGTCTTCATAAATTTGCCGTGGTTAGCTCGGTTGGGGTTTTTCTGCAAGTTATGAGATTGTGTGATTTAGGGATTAGGGTTGATTGCAAAGTTGTGGTTTATGTTAATTTTCCCTTCTGTTTCTAAGTGATTCATTACTTAATTTTGTACATTTTTGTTCATTTTCAGTTTTTGTAAAATGGGTTGTTTCTATTATAGTTGAATTTGTATGCTACTGTATGCTTTGTCTAAATGAATTGTAGTTGCATAAGATTTTCACATGATGAACATGTTTTGCTTAATTAAGAGCAAAGAAAATGGATTCTACTTTATAGCTATATTGTTTGTTCAAAATCAGAATAGCTGGTTGTTCAAAGCTATATTGATGTAATTTTCATTAGAAATTGAGGCAGGGAAATTGATTGGTGAGTTGAAAATGGAAAATCCTTGTTGATTAGTCATGATTGATCTATGATCTTTATGATTTTCTTTTCCTTTTCTTGCATCTTCAATGTTTATGCTACTTTTAATGCTTATTAGGACTTAGAATTGTGCTTACAAAGTCTCTGATATGCTTTATAGCAAATGGATGTAGTTATTGTTCCTTTGAAGGGATTAATTTATATGAGATTTATTTGTGTTTTACTATGTTTTACAGGTTAGAAGAATTTGGTTCTAAATGATTAGTGTCCTGTTTGGTGATAGTAATAGATAAACCAGATTTCATGAATGAAACTGGAGCTACATCGTATGATTAGTGTCCAATGCAAGTGATGATGAATTGAGTGATCATCCTGAACATAAGCTGCCCCAAAGAAACATTACCCCTGAAAATATAAGTATAACAGCATGAGTGATAAGTTATGCCAACAAACAGAAGTAATGAAATGACAGGATATGCATAAACAAATTGCCTACCAAGATTGATCAAAGTGCACATGAGGATAGCGTACAATTATAGGCTGGATTGGGTACCCAGGGATAAATGCACCAAGTTGGAAGGAAATAAGGTTTCGTCCGTTAGCTGTTGATCCCTCGGGAAATAAAAGTACTCGAGAAAATCTATCGCAAGAAGCCCTTCTCTGTTATTCCAGTCCTTAAAAGCAGATTTCTATATCAAACAGTTTATAAAATTGATAACATGACAGATTTATATGAAGAAATTTTGTTCCTAGTATATCTATTGCTGTGTCCTTTTAGTTCGAATTAATTCTTGCATATTGCTATATAGTTCCAAAATCAGAAACAATGTGATTTTACACTGTGTAAAATTCATATTCTTAGACAACTTTTAGCTTGTCTTCCACTTTATATGGCCAACTATACTTTTCATAACTTATTTAGGTTGCAGATTTTGACACTAACACTTCAAGTTGCTAAACAGTTGAATGTTTTGTATGTTAGGGTTAAAGGGGTTTCTTTTCTTTGTATTTTTAATTTGTCTTCTGGATTGGTTTTTGCTGTATTTTCTAGATGAAGCCTGTTTTGATTTTTTATGATCAATTTGAGGATAGAAGGTTTTCATTATCAAGTTTCATCCTAGGTTAGTAGCCATATTTTACTTGAAAAGACTGAATTGAAATGTTATGGATATAGCCTAAGTGCTTATTTGACTTGTTCACAATGCTGTCATTTTATTTATAGTGTAGAATCAATTTAAAAAGGTACTTCAAATATATGGTGGAGACTAGGTAACAAATATAACATCTCCAGCTAGTTTATAAGTTGCCATATTAAATTGCCGTCCGACAAAGTTAAATGGGAAAACCATCATTTTGATCTTTGAAAGTGTAACGCGTTGTTTGTTCAGTCGCTATAGTGTTTTTCTTTGGAGTAATGAACTCAACAATTCAGGTTTGAAAAATCGCAATGTCACCTTGCAACATCAATACCTCAAAAATACAAAACTACAAAATAATGCGGGATTTCCATGGCCACCTAGAGGTAAGTAGTTACATATATCGACACAAAATAATGTTTTTCTCGATGATATTTACAATGCTAATATATATTTTGTTTATTGAAGGTTCATTTTATCTTGTTGATTCTGGCTATCCGTGTACCGGAGGTTTTCTTCCCCCTTATAGGGGTGAAAGGTATCATGCACAAGAATATAGAGGCCAAGGAAGACAAGCGAGGAGTTCGGAAGAGTTATTTAACTATAGACATTCATGTCTAAGGATGACAATTGATCGTTGTTTTGGGGTGCTAAAAAATAGATTTCCAATTTTAAAGTTAATGCCTCCATATAAACCTTCTAGGCAACGACTCATAGTAACTGCTTGTTGTGCTATTCATAATTACATACGTAAGTGGAATTTGCCTGACGAGTTATTTAAAATATGGGAAGAAATGGATCTGATAGAACTTGAGATGGTGAATGAAGGGCATAACATAGAAGGGACGAGCTCTAAATGCTAACAATTTAACAAGGTTATCTGATGAAGGTGCAGCTAAAATGACGACGGATAGGAATCAAATTAAAGAAAGGATGTGGGAACACCGTAACAATTAATTGAACCAATTACAATAGTTTATACAATAGTTTAATTCGTCAATATTATAGTGCTATAATATTGATATTGATATTGGTATGCTATAATAATTTCCTTTTTCAATGTGCTTAATTCGTCAAAATAAATAAATTAGTATAGCGCGTAATTCGTCACAATCACATTTTTATTGTAAATACAACAGTTTATATATTTTTTTTGGTGAATAATAGTTAATATCTATATAGTTAATATAGATATAGGTTGCAAAAATAGATTTTTAAAATTTGATTACAAAATAAATTTTATAATTTTCTTGTTTTGAAAACTGTTTTTGAAAATTAGATTACCAAATGAATTTTCTCTTTTTTTATTTTGGAAACTGTTTTTGAAAATTCACTAACCAAACAATTTTTATTTTCTTTCTTTTTGAAAACAGTTTTTAAAATCTAATTTTTAAAACACATTTTAAAAACTAAAAAACAAAAGTGTTTCAAACAGGCTCTTAGTCTCTTACTACATCAAACATTGGAGAACAAGAGATTTTGTCTCTCACTAAATTACGGTATAAACGAAATGGGATTATCATGTAAACTTATAATCATTTCCTCATTTATTTTTGAAAACATGTTATGAATTTCCTAAGTTAGAAATGAGAATGTGCCTCTACTTTCTGATTTCCTTCTCACAAACTAAACTATTCATTCGCATTGAAGAACAAATGAAACGAAAATCAGTTTACTTATGGTAATTGTCTTTTTTGTGTGATTCCTTAGGTTGAGGAATCCAGCTTTCATATACTTATTGGTTCAAATTTTCAAGTCACAAATCTTAAGGCCAATGTCATTACTATGGAATAATAGGAATAAACATATTGGTAATAGAACACGTAAAAAGATAAGATAGCAATATACCACCAACTATACTATATAAACAATGATAATAAATAATGCTTGGCCAAGACAAACTACCTATGATTATGAACAACTAATAATATTAGTTTGAAAATCACTCAAAAAAGAACATGAATGAAATCATTTTGTAGTTTTGGAATGGGGATCGGACTTTATGTTATTATTACAAAGTGATGATACAGTACAAATTGAGTCGATCAACGGTGACCTTGCATATCGAGCATTTCATCGAGTCGTTTCAATCTCTCCAAGCCTTCGCTGATCAAGTAACGGATCCTTTGCTTATCATTGCAGTTTCGATTATTATCCATCTCTTGTCTAATTGTTTGCCTCAGTTCACCTGCACAGTCCAATATATACATCTCAAGCAACTGTCATGTCATGAATGGTGATAGGGATTAAAGAATTGACAAAATAATGAGAGAAAGTATGTATACCTCTAGCAGGAGGGGGTGCTCGACCGGCAACTCTCAAAGCTTGCCTATAAAGCTTGAAGACTCGAGCACGAATAAGGAAATCCTGGAGATCCATGGAGAAACTATCCAAGGAGATTGAAAGGAAGCATTTTAATCCAACCAAGAGAGAAGATAGAACAATGAGCAAAATCATGAGTTATGCATTTTAGCAAACAGGTGGTGTGCATTTTCAACAATCGTAAATGAGAAACCAAGCATTTGTTCGTAAATACACAAAAAAGAGAGGTTCGTTCGTTTGTGTACAATTAACAAATAACATGCATTCATTCTTAAACGTAACAGATAATAAAAGAGAACATACTCTGTTTTCTATCTTCTTAATACTCACTCGCTCTACAGTAGTGGTGATGCTATTGCTACCATACAAAAATATAGAATGGAAATGCCAACCGGAGGAGCTACATAAAAGTTCTTTTTATGCAAGCACTTGTGTCTAAATTTTCAAAGGTTAAAAATTGACTATCAGATTTCGAACTTTAATTGAGCTAAGTTCACAGAGATCACATAAAAGTTGTTAAGCACGAAAGAAATCAACTACTAAAATTTATTGATTGAATTTATAATTTTAAAGATAACATTTTATATTTTTTCAACAAAAATATTATAATGTTTTAGTTTTTGATTTTCTAGGGAGTTGATACACAACTTGTTTAAATTATCAAAATATTATTTTTTAGAGATGTCAATTGTATATGTTAACGATTTATTCGTGGGAGATTATCTGTACGGAGATCAGAAGTTGCGAAATTATTTTCCCATGTGGATGAGGATGGAGGGAGAAATTCTTCCGAGGATAATTTGGAGCGGGGAATGTGGAAGGTCCATCCGCCACCGCGGATTCATCGACTCTGACCATATTATTTAAATTATATGACTTTATATGTTTTTTTAATAAAAAATAATAATTAATATGTTGCAAAAATTATGATTATGTATGGTGTCAACGTTCAATTGAATATTTAATTTTTATGATAAAAAAAATATTATAAAGTGTTTTTGCGGTTTTTTTTATTGATGCAAAATGTGCTTTTATTTTAAAAAAAAAAGAAGAAAGATACAAAATATGTATTTTTTTAGAAAAAAGGAAGAAAAAACAATATATTAGTTTCGTGCTTTTGATTAAAATGTATAACAATTTTGTTAATTTTTTACATCCGTTGATACTGTGGGGGATCTGTGGGGATGAAGGAAGAAATCTTTCTGCGGGGATGGGGATAGAGGAAGAAATGTTTCCGAAATGGAGAATAGGGTAAGGCGTGGTCAAATACTCTCCGCTCAATCTCCGCTCCATTGACATTCTTGTATTATTCTGTACAATACTTTTATATTGCAGATCAATGTAATTTTCACAATTCGTAATAGAAAAACACAATAGTGAAAGTTTGATAGCGGAGGTCAATAAAGTTGTGCCTCCACTTAATAATTTTAATAAAATATTATTGTAAACTTTAAAAAGACATAAGTTTTAAATTTGTCTTAGATCAAAAAAGAAAGAAAAGAAAACCCCGGATCTCAAATAAGATATGAAAAAAACATTTGAGGGATACCATTTGTTCCGAACATAATTGAGATTTATTTAAGGAAAATAAATGAGAATATGTTATGATCTATTTTTGAGAAATAGTTTATGGTTCTGTACTTTGTAAAAAAGACGTCTCAATTGATTTAAAGAGAATGATGTATTATATACTTCCTCCGTCCTATTATATAAGCACTTTTACTACAACAGTCTAGTCCCAAAATATAAGCCCCTTTATAATTTACTAGGTACATTTATTACTTTTTTGCTTACACATACTCCTAATTATTACTACTAAGTTGTATTAGAATACAAAAATTATAAAAGGGGCTTATATTTTGAGACTAGACTTTTATAATAAAGGTGCTTATATAATGAGACGGAGGGAGTATAAACTACCACCTTGAATTAAGGTAATGTAAGATTATAGGTGAGAGAAAATACTATAGAAAAAAGCAAAATAATTTGTCGTTATCCTAATTTGTTTGAAACCCACGTGCCATGTTTGATTATTAGATGAAAAGTTTACAAGTCAAGGAAGTGACGAAATTAGAGGCAAATACATGACCATAAAAAATACAAATATCTATTCGCGTTAAAAAAAATTTACATTCTAAAAAGGTATGCTTGTACAGCATCAAAAATTCAAAGAAGAAAACGACAATCTGTTCGATAAAGAAATAGTACTATTGAGAAGACGGTAACCTGCATCAACCCGCATGTTTTTTTAATGTGAATCACAGTTAAGGAAAGAGCGTTTGTCTTTATCACACGCGATATGTTTGACCAACAAAACAACACTCCCTCCCTACCCTTCCTTCCTACCTTTATTGACAGAGTCAAAACATAATAACAACGTAATCACCATCATCTCATCTCATCAGTAATATTATTACTATTACTATATATAAACACATAAAGTTAGCTTTGTGACTCTCCATTACTCCAATCTAACATCATGGAGAAAGAGAAAGAGAAACAGAGCAAGCTGATGAGGAACAAGTTCTTGAAAGCAATCACAGTAACATTTCAAAACGCTCCTTTCAGTCCAGGAAGGGATCACAAATTTAGATCAGCCAAAACTCATGCTGCTGCTACCAAAGGATTCTCTGCACCCGTTGTTACCATGATTCCCTACGAAGCTAGAAGAAAACCCAAAGATGACGGTGCAACTGAAACACAAGAACCCACTTCTCCAAAGATTTCTTGTATGGGACAGATCAAGCACCACAAGAAGAAACATACTACTGCACCACCAAAATATAACTCAATTCCACTTCCCACACAAAAACACAGAGACACGGACGAGGTGATCAAGATGTCCAAGTTTCAGAGGATTTTTTCACACAGATCCAAATCCAAATTTGCGGAAAGGAAATCATCGGATGATAATTATTCTGGATTTTCCTCCGGTGAAGGGAAGAACGCACCGCCGATGGGTGATATGAGGAGATTCGCGAGTGGGCGTGATACTTTTGCTAATTTCGATTGGAGGAAAGCTGTGATAGAGCCTGATGAAATTGATCAAAGGGATTGTTATACTGATGGAGAGGATGATGAGATCTTGATTCCATTTTCTGCACCTATTTTGGGTGGTGGTAGTGATAATACAACATCTTCTAATTTGAAGTTTAAGCCAAGGGATGAAATTAATCTTTGGAAGAGAAGAACAATGGCACGGCCTAGGCCTCTTCAGTTGAATCCTGTGCTTAAGGCTAAATAAATCACTACGTACGGAGTATCATTCTTTCATTATTCCTACTTTGCTTGTTCAAAAATTGTAGATTTCTTCTTTTATTTTTTGCTTATCATTTTGATGATGCCGCGCATATAATATTAATAGGTTTATCATGTGCCAAAACAAATAATACTACTACTACAATAGTATCATTATTCATCTTGGCTACCTGTATAGAAACTCAGATTCAACCCAGCGGATTGGTATAACAACAGTACAAGTGATATGTATCAAGTCCAAGTCATGGAAAAAATATATTGAATTTTCAAAACTATTGTCTATTGTAGTAATTGTCATTTGTCACGAAATTTTCAAAGTGAGGACTTAATTTGGGGCTGCTCGTGGTTATGCTTAATTATTTATGGATGGTTACATAGTGTTTGCCCAGTTGCTATCGATCATATCGGTGGACCATATAGTAGTATTAATAATACTATAATCGTTCAAATTCATGGACGCATGTGAACGCAATAAAGAAATGGTACCACTTGGTTGGTGAGTTAGGCTGCTTTTTGTCATTTTCTTATACATTTGTCTACCATGCATTTTCTAATGAATTTCCTTCTCGTTTCCTTCTTGCATTATATTCCCTCCGTTCCAAAATGTAAGAAAATTTGACTTTTTAAGTATATTTGACTATTGATGTATGATATATCAATAGTCAAATGTAATACATCAATAGTTAAATGTACCTAAAAAGTCAAATTTACTTACATTTTGGGACGGAGGGAGTATTTACACAACTAAGATTCTATTTGGTAAAAAATTGTGGATGACAGATAAGTTAACTTATACTGGATTGAATTTATAATTTATACTACCTGATAAGCTAGTTAATACTTTAGCTTATGCCTAATTTATACTACCTGATAAGCTAGTTAATACTTTAGCTTATGCCTTATACTAGTAGATAAAGTAATTGATTATCGTGTTTGATAAAATTAACAGTATATCACCCTTAACTTATGATACAGTTAAGGATATCAAACATGACAAATATATTTTTGTTATTTTTTTTTTTGGTACATGTGTGTAATTTGGAGAGAAAAATATTTAGTCTCACTTTAATTATTTTACACACATTTATTTATCTTTTAATAAAGAATGGTTAGTGGTTGAAAGAAAAAATGGGAAGTAAAAGTTAACCTAAAACCCTTGTATAAAAGAGTGAAAAGCTTTTTAAAAAAAACACTACTACACTCTTGCGGTTTTCTGCCGCCAAGAAAAGAATAGAGCATGGGACATGTACCCTCCCTCGTATGCTTTCATGGTCTCATTCCAAAGTTGTGTGTGATAAAATGTGCTTGCCAAAAGAAATCATTGGTTATGGCTTCTTCCAATCATCTTTCATTAGATCCTGTAAGTGCATATGCCATGCCCTTATAATTTCCATTCCGATTAGACATACTCCTACATTGGTCATTAGGCAATTTTTCATCGTGATGATGTTACTGTACTACTTAGAGTCATGAATTAATTTCAATAACATCATGTTAATGTATTTATTATCGAAAACGGAACAGCCATCTATAATACTGATGGATAGTGTAATATATTCGAATGCTTCATTTGCATAGAAATTTTGGAGATTGGATAGTCAACATGCTTATCTCTAATGTTTTCTTATGAAAATGGCATACGGTGTACAGCATTTTTGTTGTTAGTTTAGAAAGGAACATTTCATCTTGTTTACTTGATATTATATGTCTCTTTTCTAATAAAGAGATGGAGTTCATGATAGTGAATCTCAAATCGGGTTTAAGAGTGATTAAGTATCACATATTGCTTCAAATCTTTAGCATTTGCCAATAAAAAATAAAGAAAGGTCATAATATCGTAATACGTTAATTTTTTAGAATGATTTAATAACATATGAGAATTGTCAAAATACCATATATGAATGATTTTAATATCATATGAGAATCGTCTATGTACCTTATTAAAATGATCTGAGTATCATTTTTTTTTTTACAAAAATGATCTGAGTATCATATTTAAGAGTGTATTCTTGAACGGGAGTAGGACTTTGTAATTTTGGGTAATGCCGCGAAACGTCATTAATCAGAGAAACATTTCCTTATGCTTAAATTATTTTTCATTTTCCAGATAATTTCTTCCTCTTGCCTGGCTAATTAAGTGTTCTCTGATGAAAACTAAACTTAAATTGTTTAATTGTTTGTTAAGTTTTGTTCTCAACGAAATATATTGACAAATGAAAATTAAACAACGCGCTTAACAAAAAAGATAAGGATGATACAGTTAAGGATATCTTTCGAAAAAAGAAATCAGTGAGATGATCCTTAACTATATATCTATACTATTATTAATTGGCACCGATTCTATAAACGAAATTGTACAGGTGTCACTTCTAAAAGGCTCCTGTTCTCTCAATCGTTTAGTATTTATTAAGTTATAGTATATTTGTACAAGTGGCATTGTTTTAAGAGTCTTATTTCAAAAATCTTTTATAATTATAAAACCGAAATAAAGGAGTAACATTTAATTTTTTTTTTTACACAACATTTAAAAGCTTTTAAAAACCGAAATAAATGATGATAATAACATTCCTAATTTATCATTCCTAATTTATTTAAAAAGAAAAACGGACAAAAATAAACAATGGTACTAATTTTTTTTTATGGACATAATTATCTTTAATTTCTATTTTTTATAAAAACAAAAACGGACCAAATAAAACAATAGTAATAAAGAATAATAATGACGCACCAAAAATAAAACGAAGACCAATAAAAAATAAAAAATAATCCTTAAAAAAATCTTAAATAATAAAGATAAAGAATATAAAAAACATACCAAAAATTAAATGAAGACCAATTCTATGAATGTATTTATCTTCACATTTCCTTAAATTAGTATAGAATCATAATGAATACCAATTCTTTCTTTTTTTTGACCGTAATTTTTGAAAAAAAAGAATAATAATCATATGAGACACAAATTTTTTTTATCATTAAAACCTTTTAAAGAATCATAATCGAAATTGTAAAAAAAAAAAATCATAATAGAACAAAATATTTGTTTTCCTAATATAATATAATAGTCTCACCGTATAAAACAAATAAAACTAATATCAAAAAAAAAAGAAACAAATAAAACGAATCGTAATATAATATGTGCTTTTCTTTTTGACAGAAAAAAGGTGCTATTCTTTTTCGACAAAAACAAATATTATTTTTATCTTCTATATAAAGGATACAACCTAATCACATTTTATTATTCATTGGTATTTTCTTCTTTGTCTTTGCATAAACCCTAAATCACCGAGCAAATATTCTCCTTCACTTTTCAATATGCCTCATAAGACTTTGTCCCCGCAATTTCTCCATCTAAAGAAAACTAAAATATTCAAGTTCGTGTTGTTAGGTTTTGGTTAGTAAGTGTCTAAGTGATATGTCTAAAGGAAAACTACCATTTTCTTGCTAAAACCATCCTTATATTGAGTTCTCTGAATGCATTGTAGCTATTATTTTGGAATAATTCGTTTTTTTTATAACAAATATATATTGAATCATTGTTATTTTACAGATGTTATAGGTGTCTTGACATCGGTGTATGCGGATGAACCCGATAATACCAGTCATGTTGATCCTAAAATGAGCATCATTACTTTATACATTGATGGGTATGAATTTTTTTTAACCGATGTTTTTTTTAAGCTTTTTTTTTATTTTATATTTTTATGTTAATTAATTGTAATATTTTTTAATGTATTTCATATGTTTTGTTAGATTTCAGTTTCAATGTGTTCTTTTCGGCAATTATGTGGATCAATTACGTGGATCAACTAATATTTATTTATTTATATTGATTCAGACAACAGACCAATCATTTCTACTGTTGATTTCACTAAGATCAATTATAAGCTTGATTTCGATGTTGCTGTTGAACTATATGAAAGGTATAATAATGAGTTTTTATTTGTAATTTTACACGTTTTGATGAACTCTGGATGTATATCTATATTAAACTTCCACATATTTTTTCATAGATTGGTTCAAAATAATCAATTCATCGCACCGGCTATGTACGTGCTGAGTGACCTGGTTAAAGCCTCCCATAATATGTTGTATTTTTTTTATTTGTTTTGTCTGTAAATAACATCATATCATTATATAATAAGGATGCACCATATTATGTATTTTTATTATTAATTTTTTTGTCAATCTTATTATAATAAGAATTTTGTGAGAACAATTGATCTTACAAGGTGAGATTTTTTGTTCACGTCACATAAATACAAATCATATGGTTCTTTGAAATGTAAATTCATTTAATAACAAGACTATTTTCACTAGATATTATATTTATCATATAAAAAAAACATTCAAACTTTAAAGTACACCATCTTTCTAAAGAAATATATATGGTGAAGGTATTTTTAAAAAACCATCGAATAGTGTAACAAATAAGATGATGAGAATTAAAAATCATAGAAAATTAAAAAATAGTAAGTATCTATGTTAAGATTAATATGCTCCTTAAAGTTGCGTTTTTTTTTTAATTTCTACTGTTTAAAATTAAAAATACCGCATCATCACCTTTTGCAAAATATATGCAATTTTTTTTTGTTTTATTCCATTTTGCCACACAATGTGGTGGAATGGTAAAGCTTTTATCCTTTTTTTCTTCATTTTTTTTAAAAAATAAAGGTATAAACAGATTAGGTGTGTTCATGGTTTGATTTAAATCAATTTTGAGACAAAAATTCTAAAAATTAGCGAGTGTGTATGCAAAATGGAAGAGGTGAACTAAGTTATAAGAAATAAAAGAGAGCGTGTAGAAAAAAAATGATTCAAATGTTTTTTTATTATTATTTTTATTTAAAATATATCACTCTCAAAGTTTTGTAACCAGAAAAACAAAAACGTCCAACGATTAAAAGGTTTAAGTTTGATGAGAAAATGTCAATAGTGTTTTTTGTTGTGGAGAATCGTCTTGCCAAAAATTTATCATAAAACAAGCATAGAAAAATGAGTTACGATTACGAATGTAAAAAAAATTAACTGCAATAATTTGAAATGTGTTTGTGAGTTAGTAGCCAAAAATTTTAATATGGTAATTTGAAAAAAAATGGGTTAAAGGAAACATATTCGTTAAAATAATAATAAATGTCCATATTTCGTTGGTATCTATACTATTATTAATTAGAATCAATTTTTTCAAGCTTTTTTTACGGTGAAAGCTGTACAATAATCGAATTTTTACTTTTGTATTGTACGGGCTCCTACAAAATTATGTTTTTCAATTATATTATTATATTTTGAATACTATAATTTTTACTTTTTGAATACTATATTTTGAATACTATTATTGCACGGGCTCCTATTACGTGATTTTTATAATATATTTATATTAAAACAAATTAATCTTCAATTTAATTTATAATATAATATTATTTATCATATTTTTTAAATCGAATTTGGACTTGGAATCCTACATAATATACTATTAGATATTGATTTTTAATATTCAATACATTTTGAATATGATTACCTTAAGTGACACTTAAAATTCATACTTATAATAATTGACATCTATATAAATTTCATTTTATAGTAAAAATTTAAGTTTATAAAAGTTTAAAAATATGATATGATTTATAGTCATTGATAAATTAAATTACAAAAATAATGTATCCAAATATAGTATTGTTTCCATTTTTTTAAAATCAAACCATAATTTTTTTTGTTGAGAAAAGCTAACATGTACCTTAAAGACACATGTTAAATAATTCATCTTAACATACGTCTTTAAAATACATGTTAAGATGACTCTTTTTAATTTTTATTTTTTCAATTGCATTTTTTTCCGTGCATCGCACGGGTTCTCATACTAGTTTCTATGATATCTCACCAACTAGGCTTAACATGTATGTTTATCAGAACACAATTATCTAATGTTGAATTAACTTGATCAATACACATGACATGAGCAAGCAATTAAAAAGATTGATTGAATAAGTAATAATAGTAATGAAAATATTTAATAAGTGACACGCACCCCTTGGTATCTAAGGATTTCACCAATGAGTTCTCCTTTCCCAGAACCAACATACCTTCCACTAATCTTACCATCTCTTATGAACAAAAACGTAGGAACCTGAATCACTTCCATTTCCTTCAAAAACTGCATACAGCTATCATTCTCATCTCCATTCATCCTCGCGAATACAACCGTATCACTCATTTGTCTCGACAACTTTATCACCGTCGGATAAACCTTAACACACGGTCCACAATGTTTGAGTCCAACATCAAGCACAATAAGCTTGTGATCAATCTTATGATCGTCAATAAGTTTCTCAACATCTTCTCTGTTATGCAGCTGCACCACAGCAGAATGGTTGTCACCGTAGTATAACACATCTCCAACAAGCGTATCTGGAGCAATAGCTTCTTCTTCGTGAATCTTTTCTTTGCTTTTATAGAAAGTGAAGTGAGGTACTTTGTCTACTTTCTCTCTTTTGCATAGTTCTTTTGTTTTCTCTGATTCATCTCCCATAACCAGAAGAAACTCCACGTCGTTACAGGTTCGACTGAGATCGACCAAGAAAGGATATATCTCGATGCTCTCTGAATCGTCGCTGGTGGCGTATTCAACAACTACGAGTTTGTCTTTTGCTGATTGAAGTGCTTGGTCGAATTCTTCTATGCTGTGAACTCGCTGAACTCTTTCATCTTTTTTCTTGGCGCTGGCAGCACCCGAAGGTGGAGCTGCTGTTGCTTTGGTGATAAAAACATGTCTATGGCTATGCTGCAGATGAGTACGAGAATGAATTTTAGTGTGAAAATTGGGTAAAGAAGGACGAAGGGAAAGGAACTTAGGGAGGGTTGAAGAAATAGAAGGAGGAGTTGGGGGTTTGCATATGAAAGTGGTGCAGTGTGTGATTGAAGCCATGAGAATAGAAAGGGAAATACTCTGTTTTCAACTTGACTTGTAGAACAGATAACAGCTAGAAGAGATTAATTGGGAAAGAACAGGGAGAACTAACTAACTAATAGAAAGAAGAATTTGCTTGCAATGATCATGATAAATCATATCCACTTCCTTATTTCACATGTGGTACAGATTCACCACACGTGTCTTTTTTTGTATTTTCTTATAATCTTTTTTTACAAGAGAATTTAAACTCAAAAAGAAATTATATTTATCTCTCTCCAAAAATATTAGTGGAACTTAAACTCAAAACATCTTAAATTTAAACTAAGAGTGTAGTTGAGCGGTTGAGGCTCATCCTCCCTTGACCCTTGGGTTTAATCATCACCTTGGTATGGAACAACTTTAAATCTTTGGGCCAGCTATCCCACCCATCGAGGTGCCTCTAATCTAGCGAGGGATTAATCACTGCGTTCGGCGGTGGATACTCCGGTCTCGAAAAAAAAACATCTTAAATTTAATATCTATCTTTTTATCACTAGATCAATTATTTGGAATCAGTATAGGGTTTGTTTAATCTGCAAAATGAATATATTGGACAGGATAGTACAAGACAGAACAACACAGGACAAATACTTACGGTATTAAACAAATTTTATCTTGTATGATACTAGATGGAGAAAATGTTATTTGCTGATTTAGACAAGTTGTGGTGTGGACAAAATGTTGTCCCATGGTTCTGTGGGGACAAGGATATCTGATTTTGTCTAGTTTTTTGACCCCCAATTTATTCAGTCCCAGTAACAATTTAAAAAACAAACACAGTACAACAAAAGTTATCATGATCAATCTCTTACTTTTTAGCAGATCAAATACGCCCATAACATCAATAACATACTTGTCAATAAAACAGTATGTACAATAATCTGCATCACAATTCCTTCAAAAAATCACTAGTCGCCTTTCATTCTATTTTATCTTTTTTGCTTTCTTGTTCATAATTCACAATAAAAATCAATTGCTTGTTCTTTTTTCCCTCGTTCAAAATTGGCCTTGTTCTTTTATATGACTTTCACACATAGAACGTGGCAAACTAAAGAGGTTCCCCCAATAATGAGCTAATTTGAAGTTAAATAAGTGCTTTAAAATAATTTATTTTTCTTTTATGAGATAATTTCAGTTAATATTTCAATTCAAAAATGAAATCTTCAATTTTGCACACTTTTATATTTATATACAAACACTACCTTTTTTCTGCGTACATCGTCCAAAAAAGTGTAAGTTGTAATTTTTCCATGGTTCACATGCAAGGAAATTACCAAAAATATGAACAAAAGCGAACACTTGGAAGATTTTTTAGTATGAGTCATTTTTAAGAGAATTGATTTTATCATTCACAAAAAATTAGAAGTGTAATTTATTGTCTGCTTGCCATTCCTTTCTTGAATAGTACTAAATATTAACAATGTCTACTTATGCCTCTTGATTTATCATGTCACTTCTCTAGGTTCTTCTCATTGGAGACATGTAGAAATTATTGTAATAAGCTGATTTTTCTTAACTGGCATGTATGTGTGTGCGGGTTATGAAATATGATGAGGAGTGAGAAATGAATGCATTTTCTCTAAATTTGCTTTTGTGCACAAAATCTATGTTCTATCTTGAAAATATATATTTTCTCTTTCCTAAGATTAAGTTAGGAGGAAGGCATAATACTATTAATATACTAATATAGTAATATTGACCATTTAAAGAAAGAAGTCATGATGTTGCCTTCTCTTTTGTAGGAGTTTATGTTAATTTTGTTCTTTTGGTGGTGTCTTATTATATGTTGTTATTTTTTTTTTTGACAAAAGATTTATATGTTGTTATTATATCGTTGTCACTTGTGATTGAATTAGAATATCCCTATGCTCCTATCCTATCATTATGTACAATCTTCATGCTATGTCATTAATAAAACTAAAATTAGTATACATCCATAGCATATCCCCTTTAAAATATATGAATAACTTTCTTTAAACTTTAATATATCATAAATAAGAAATAAACTATTAATTAAGTTTCTAAACTATCACTCTGCCACCAAATTAGTCTCATAATATTGGTTGTACTGTTTGGTAATTCTTCTTGGCACATCTTGTGCTAAGATGAATGCTCTTTTTATAATATAATTCATTTTCATTTATTCAAAAAAAAAATATAATAAAAAAGTTTACATTTTTACATATTCTAGGAATTATTTATTGGTGAATGTTAATGAATGTCCTTAGGAGATTGTTTAAAGAAATAAAAGAAGTAAATTTGTATAAAAATATGGTATAATATAGTAATTATTACATTGATAAAAATAACAAGTTGTATTTCTAAGACAAGTTCTTTTTATAGATAGTACTTTAACCAAAGTGTTAAGGACACTCTTAACATGAGTACATGACTCATCTCATCTTATATACTAAAGTGGATTTATGGCAATGCTTGCTTCACCTAGCCGCAAAGTACCCCAAAAATGCCCAAAGTGCTTGCTTGCTAAGGATTTGGAAGTTGATCGTATCGTGGTAGTAAGAAGGAATTAGCAACTGTTTTTCAATGAGTTGAGGGATTTGGGGTGTTGAAATATTGCATTAAACCATTAATTAATGTCATCATACAAATTCAAATAAAAGAGCTAGAACCAACAATGACAAGCTAGGAAAATGGAAAACATAAATGAAAGAAAGCATAATTAATTAATTAATCTGAAATCTGAAAACATAAATGAATGAATGAATGAATGAATGAATGAATCAAGGTTTAGGGTGCAAATCAATGACCTTTTTCCATGAGTCACGCGTGGAGATTTCCGTCCACCACCTGGAAACGTTTTGTCTTGAAGAAGATGTGAACAGAGAAGCGGTGTCTTGGTCAGCAGCAGACACCAGATAATGTATATTGGGAAGATGTGAAAGGTCAGCGAGTGTGAATTCATCACCGGCCAAGTAGCGAGTTTCAGCAAGCTTGTTATCATAGACATCAAGCACTTTCTTCAGCTTTTCTTTACTCTGTCTGATGGCTCCTTCGTCTTGCTTGAGCTTCATTCGAGGAGCAAATGCGAGCTGAAACACGAGAGTTGAAGAGGGTGGATTGAAGCTCTGTCCTTCAGCCTCCAACCATTGATCTATTGAAGCCTTCGCTAGTGGATTCGTACCACCGTACAGTTCTTTATTCCCTTTCTCTCCGTGTTTCTCACAAATGTACCGGCATATCGCTCTAGACTCTGATATTATTAATAATTTGTTTCACTTATTATTCGAACGGAAAAAACAAGTAATTGATGATGAATTACTGCTTACCAAAGAGAGAAATGTGGTCATCCTGAAATGCAGGTACTTGGCCAAAGGGCTGAAATGAGAGCAATGAGAATTAGTAGTAGGTATGTAGTTATAATTAAGAAGATTAACAAACAAAATATATAGTCCATACATACATACATGGATATTGAGGAAATGAGGGGTTCTGTGTTCTCCTTTGGACATGTTGAGAGAGATGAGTTGGAATTGGATGTCTTTCTCGTTGAGACAGGCCAGGACTCTTGAAACAGCGGTAGACAAGGCTGGTCCGTACACTTTCACTGGAGGTAGAGGACTCGTCATGCTCTCTTCTATCTTCACCGCAATACCGTTCGTTGCTTGCTCTTCTGTTCATCAACCGATCGAGGTTAATAATGGTAAAGGAAAAGTTAGATAGATTAGATTAGGTTAGCGGGGCCTACTTCTTCTATTCTATCTATCCATTTAAAGATGCCCCCACTACCACTCTCCTTTCCCAATTTCCGTTTCTTTACTTTTTTTTTTTGTATCAACTAGCAAGCAAATCTAACAATCTACAGTTCAGCTACCACTTCAATAAAATTTGGCTAACAAATTATTATTCTCAAAATTCATTTATTAGTGAAATTTGTTGAACACTTGAGTCCAACATCTAAGTTTACTGTTTCTTTACTTTATCCAAATCTAAATGTGTTACTCTTTATGTCCATAATAATAATAATAATTACTCATTTTTTAAATTAAAAAAAAAGTACTTTTATAATTTAAATTGCATTTTCTTAAGACTAAATAATATTCAAGTTAATCCCTAGCAATGTAGCCAGATCTAATGTTTTACTCTATGGCTATTTCCATCTGGAACTCGAGTTCACAACAATGTCAGCAGACTAATGGGTGAAGTTGTTAGGGGATCTTCAAACAGTGTTGTGATGTTATATGTTTTATATATTATTATGCAAAGAGGACCAGCACAGCACAGAGCTATCTAAAATATAATTAAGGTGAAAAGAACAAAAAATAAAGAACAAAGAAAGGAGGGGGCCAGACCAAAACCTCCTTAAGAAGAAAAACGAAAGTTAGGAAAGCCTAAAAGCTCCCTAATGAAAATGTCTCTAACATGGTATGGTAAATAAACATTCCACATAGGTTCTATAAAAGAAAATCCTAAATTAGCAAGGACATCAACACTTTGATTCCCTTCCTTAAAAGTATGCGACCTTCATACGGTGGTGGTTGGTAGGACCTTCGTACAATATATAGTAATTGTAGGACCATCAATTATAGTGGTTGATATGATATTCATATTCCATTCCGAAGGTGGGAGGTGCACCTACAAATACTCTGACCATTTAGTATGTAGGTGTTGTAAGTGTGAGATTTTAGGATAGACTACTTCATATGTGAGCTTAAATCATTTTCTAGGGTAGTATAATTTCCATATTTTCAGGAACAAAAATATTGATATTTATTTTTATGTATTCCATCCTAGTGTTCCAATAAATCATCTTAGAGGAAACTCCTCTATCTATCACTTATGAGAAATCTTCCTTCTTAATCCTTCCACGAAATAGTTTGAATCTGAATATTTCCCCTAAATGGTTAGTAAAGGCGATTTAAGTAATCCACACGATCTTTGACTTTTCCTTCTTCCTTCTAGGAAAAATGAAGTATTCATGCTCATGCTCTTCAACTTAATCCAATTTACTTGCAATTGTTGGATCCTTCTAAAGAAGAATAGTCTTCTTTATAATACTCATTCAAAAGCTCCTTTTGTGAAACTAGTCCTATTTTATACTAATATATTGGTTCATGACAAAAGGCAGAAGAGAACTATCCCTAATTATCAGTCTACCATCAAAAAAAATTTGCAGATTATTTCTTCATTGCATACAATTTTCTAACACGCTGGTCCTTTATATTATCCTTTTGCAAATAAAAGTTAAAATGATCAAGCTAGCTAGTATCATTTATTTATCCCAACAGATATACAAAATACAATTTACATGTGAAGTGTGAACAATGTTATGGTTTTAATTAACATTTGATTATTCTAGTGGTCGTATCATACGACACAAATTGAATTCCACTGAAATTATGAACACAAATTGTGTTATTTTTTCCCACATATTTACATTTACATGCGCCGTCATGTTTTCACCATGTTGTGACCATTTGGCCAATGACTATATCTTGTCATGCTCATGCATTCCCTTTGCCTTAACTTTAACCTTCATCTTCTTTTTCTTCCCTGATATCTGTATATATAAGGGGGGAAAGGAAGTGTTTTAGAATCTTAAAGAAGACAATGATAAGAAGAAGTCAATCTAGCTATATTCCTCCTCATACCATGTTAATATGTTGCAGAAACTTGAGAATTTCTGAAAAATCAGGCCTTAAACATGGATCTTTATGCCAGCACCGGTGAATCAATTCCACTAACTTTGGATGAGTATCCCATGGGATTTCAGGCCTCAAATCCTGCATTTTATGTGCCTCAAATCTAATTATTTTTCACTGAATTATTTTGTGCATATTACAAATTAATAACATATTCTTATCTTGCAAATCCAGTGAGTGACAGCAGTTTGTCATCCTTGAATTCTCTTTTGTGATACAATACCCTTCATTCAAAACACTAGTGTCATTTCATTGACACTGGCAATTTTCTTCATAACAGATAATTCTAAAATATAACTTATAAAGTACATGTTTGACGACCAATCCCACTCGTCCAAAAATGTAATAGGTATAAGGATTAATATATAATAATAATAATAATATAATATAATTTCCAAGTGAATACCTTATGTACAACTCCAACTGCTGCTTGCAACGGGGATAAATCTTCATAGGGAAGCTGGGATTCAATCACAATACATTGAAATCAAAGCAATCTTAATTGAATGAAAACCACCTAAATCAAGTCTTTGAAATTAATATCTTCTTCTTCTTCTTCCATTATTTTTACTTCCAAGGTAAAATATGTATATTTATTTTAAAGGAACGAAGTTATAACTATTTACTCTTCTCCTTGCTATATTATGCAACTATATTTTACCTATTAACCCTCTCTCTTGTGTTCGAAGTCCATATTGCAATCGTGTGCCAAGAGTCATGATTGTTGCAACTATATACAATAGGAAGATGGAGTTTGAACATGATAGAGATATGGACTAGATATTTTCAAGATTGTGTGTTAAGGGCTTTCCGTCAAAGAAATATAGAAAGAAAAATAAAAATCAGTGTATTTCAAAAGGGTGTGTAATTACAATTTAGAGCAAATCAATTTTCCGCTGGAAAGAAGAAGGGGAAGGGAAAGGATCATATCTTTGGTCTTGGCTCTTGAATGTAAGTAAGATTTATTTCTTTTTTAGAATAAGTAGATATGCAGAGTTTATTACCTTTCTTGTGAGCAGCTCCCAAAGAATAATCCCAAAGCTGAAAACATCAGCTTTGTGGTTATATGGCTTATGTTTAATAACCTTTTAAATTACAAGGGAATCACAAGTTATAATGAATTCAATATATGTTAACTTATGTTCTTAAATTTAAAAATAATTAACCAACACTATAAACGAATATATCAATATATACACACCTCTGGAGCCATCCACCGGTATGTTCCAGTTTCTGCAGTCATTATACCAGATTGATTTTGCAATCTGGCTACACCAAAATCAGCAACTTTCACTACCTGCTGAATAAGTTTTTGAACGATGATCACATTGGCATAAGTTCATATGACAATGCCAAAATGAGAAAGAGAAAAAATTGGATAGTTTTTAATTTCCTATTTTTGTTAAGGAGGCCTCTTATTCATATCATAGTGCACTCTTAAAAACTAAGAAAAAATAGTTCTGTTTTCCAGTTCAATCATTATGAAATTGTTTTGCACTTCTAATGATTTGCATTCCAGTCAACATGAGCTTTCATGTACAATAAGATGGTAAGCAATATATATACATACTAAAACTTTAGAGTGGTTAAGTGTTAGTTTGATTTGAAAGCATTAACTATGAAACAACAACGGACGGTAAAATCAAAAGAAAATATGAAGTAATAATCACTTACCCCTTTCTCATCCATCAAAAGATTTGCAGTTTTGAGGTCTCGATGTATAATGTTATGTTTGTGTAAATAATTCACTCCTTGAGCGACATCAATTGCTATTTTGAGCAAAGAAGGAAGAGTAAGTATGACCTTCTGTATATGCAGAAAGTCATACATATTTCCACCAGACATATATTCTGAGAAAAAAAAACAGATTATTTATTGAAATTGACAATACAGTTCCCAATACTTTTCTATCTGGAAACAAAATATAAGAAATACGATTAACTTCATCGAGAATGACAGCCTTTACCTGTGACAAGGTGAAATTTTGGTTTTGCACAGACACCAATAAATTTGATGACATTCTTATGCTGAATTTTACTGCAGTAGTTCAATTAAAAAATTCATGAATTACTAATCACAAAATCTTTCTCAGTGGAAAAGCCTCCACCAATGAATGTTGTGATAGAACAAACCTCATGATAAATATTTCCTGAGAAAACTCGCTCTGATTTTCATTTAGACTACCATTCTTAAATACTTTGATAGCAACATCTTTATTAATGTAAGTGCCTTTGTACCTGTGCCAATCAAGCAGTAACTCAACATTTATTGATTCAAAAAGATATAAAAATTATTAAATGATACTAATACTCACAAATCACTGACTGATCCGGAGGCAATTTTCTTCTCATATCTTAAACAGCTTGCATCAATGTCCCATGCATAATTTCTATTTGCGGGTTTGTTTACATGGTTAGAGATATAGTTCATCCCAATTTTGTCTGGTTTCTCCTTAGGAAGACTGCACCAGGGCTATTTGTAGGTTACAATCCAAAACACAAGTTACCAATAATGCTCAACTAAAATATGAATTGAAGCCTTGATAGCAACGACACTTAATTATATTATTATTTACAAAAAGACTTTTACTTTGCAACAATGTGAATTTCTTGTATAAATGTGTTTTAGTCCATAATCTGAAAACACTATTTTCCCCATTGCTTTTAGTATAAATATTTTGAAAGAAATTAAACAAAGTGATACATTTTGTAATTAAAAGTAGAAACAAAAAAAATATAACAATTGATCTGAATATTCTGATATATTAATACATTCAAATTTGGATCATTTTATGTTACTAACAAGGGTGATAACTACCCTAGAAACAAACTGTGTAGTAATAACATGTTTAAAATGAGAGATCGATGCTTTTGAGGAGGGGGAACATGTATATGTTTTATAATGAGTAAAATTAAATGTGAAAAGAAATTCAATTGACAAGAGGTGTAACAAGTAACATAAAAATGACTACCTCGAGTTTCTTAATTTTCTTTGTTGGAATATGTTTCAGTATCCCAGTCTCCTGTAAATTTCACATGAACAATACTAAGGATGTTGAAGCAAAGAAATTAGAGTTAAATAGCACTTCCCCGGTTCTCCCCCTTTAATTCAACTAAAAGAAGAGTGCATATACTCTAGTACATCATATTAAGGTCTAAGGTTAGTAGGATACCAAACATACGTGCAATTGATTTGTGAAAAGTTCTTTAGTTGCTAAAATAAATTGCCTTTTTTTAGTTCAGTAAGACAAGTTATTCAAACATGTATTCAAAATTGATAATTTTATCAACAAAAGAATTGAACTAACTACCATGTGTGAACTATAGGTGAGAATATAGATAGGGGCAATATAAGGATGTATACCTTGGCTAAAGGGATCAGGGGGAACCATTGATCTTCCTGGTAAAAAGTAAAATTACATCTTAGAACATATTCAGTAACCAAAGGTTTCACAAGTGACTTGCAAATGAGGCATACCTCGAGTTTCTGCATTTTCTTTGTCACCTCATGCTTGAGCCTATCAGTATCCTATAAAAGTGAATGTGTGAAAAGATTAATCAAGTAACTTATTACGAAATAACAAAAGTAGAGTTCAGTATAGGACATCCTCCTCTGCCGAATTTTTTTTTGTATAGTACATCATGTTGAAGTCTAAAAGCAATGAAATCAGGTTGCTAAACTTATATGTACATTTGATTTCAAAACAAGTTCTAAGGTGGCTAACTCAAGGTGAACAAAATTTTTAGATCCAATTCCTTCTCAATCCATTTTCAATCAAATAAGCTACTGTTTTGAGATTAATTATGAAAAGAAAAAAACCTGGCCTGCCCAACCATTAACAACAAAAACATCCAATGAATATCCATCCAATGTGGAAAAGGCATGTGCTTCTTGAATGTTCAGCCCAATCTCAGAGAGTAAGGTAGTCAACTGTAATCGCAATATCAAACATCTCATACTATAATCTTGTAGAACTAGGAATATCATATAACAAATGCGATACATTTTATTATTGTAACCATTATGCAATGAAATACAAGGAAATAATTCATGTTTATAGTAAGAGCTTAACTTTTTCTGCCATCTTACTTAAGTAATATAACTGTCAACCCTCATAATTATTACGACTATTGATAAAATGGTATAATATATAGGAAAAATATTGTAAAAACATTGTTTTTCTGGATAACTAGAAATGTTTGTACAACAACAAATAAGATTTGTTACCTGACTGAAAAGTTTTGGTTTATCATTGGTTGAAATTGTGATTTCATGCATTGGTCTGCGATTTTATAAGTAGCAGAGTGTGATATATAAACAGAAATAAGAGTATCAAACAATCATCTTTTTTTTTTCAAAAGACTACTTGAGAAGGAAGTAAAATAGACTAATGGAGATTGAAATTGGGAATGTACAATTATTTAGATCAGCAATGGATATGTTAACGGGTCTTAGCCCACATGATAACATAGGCAAGGATGAAGAGGAGGGATGCAATTTAAAAAAAAATAATAAATGTTACATTAACAGAGGAAGAAAATGTAAACTAAGGAACAATAGGAAATATAACACAATGGTCATCAAATTAAAAGAAACAAAAATTCAAACCTTTATAGTTTATCCCTATCTTGAACTTGTAACCGGCTCGCACCAAGATCAAGTTCAAGTTAGTTAATTAATCAAAGGCCAAGGATGGATGGATATTGGATACTGAGGAACATGATAAGAGAAAAGGCAACAGTTGGTAAAATCTGATAAATCCATATTAAGACATTACAAGGAGAATGAAGGCAGGATATTATATTATATTATATTAAAGATGAAAATGAATGCCAATTTCCACATAATCATGCCTCATGTTGCATGGAAAATCAGAGTCTTGGAGACTGATTTCTTTCTTTAAGTTGGAATGAATGGATTTGGTAGAATGCACACCAGTAGCAGAACGAACCTGCATAAAAGATATAACATTGGATAATACTTAAATGTAGAAAACAATTTTCTAGATACAATTGAAATAAAATTATAGGAGTTTCCCTAAAATAGAGCATGAAATGCCTAATAAACAATAAATATAATAGACACAAAAAAATTCTAACAAAAAGGAAGAAACAGCTAGCATATGAAATACTACATCTTTACTAGTCAGTGATGACTTATGAATTCAATGGACTAAATCACTAAAATGCATAAAGCTTTTGGCCTGATCGATTAAGTGCTTGTTAAGGATGACTCATAGTTACAATAAGTTACTAATCAGGGGACAAGTTGATTAAGACAAGGTACTGTTCAGAGGTAATTGTTCTAATCTTGAATGTAGTATTTAAAAACAAATTGTACAATGTAATTTGAAGATGAAACACGTAGTAATTTGAAGATGAAATGAAAACTTCATATGCCACTGTGAATATTAGAATTAGGATAATTGGTGGAGACATAAATCACCTGGACGAGGCGGACTTCAATTGCAGGTCTACTAGCAGTGGTTCGTGCCATATGTTGTAACCTTTTATGCAGAAGAACATCTTGTGCCTTCTCAACATTCATATCTAGTGCATATCTAATATCATACGCATGCGATTAGCTTCACCCGAATCTCAAAAATCAAACAAACAACTCATTTTGCAAGTTAAGCAAAATAGATTAAGAGAAAAAAGAAAGTGGCTAGCTAGGTTGAAGTATTGAAAGTGTGAAAAACATTTGAGATAAAATAGTAAAGTACTACTACGTACCTAGTTGGAAGGGTATTGAAGTGAACCCAAAGCTCATCTTGAAAATGAGGAAGAGATGCCTCTGGGACATTCAATTCCCTGAGTCGATTGAGAATCTCATTGTAAACTTCAAATTTCAGACTCTGAATTCGACCATTGGTATTATTCCATCCACAGTTGATCAAAGCTCTACCGTTGCAACTCTCTGTATCTCCCACCATCTGTGTATCTGTATCTGTATCTGTATGTATAATAATAACTTAACGCGTTCGATTCTAATAAGATCAAAACCACAACCTCATCATATCATATATACAAAATCAAACTACTATACTATGAGTTTAAATAAATGAATGAAAGAGCGCAGTGTGCACCCCTAGTCACCCCGTGTCTACGTGGATTTTTTTTCACTCTCAGATTCCTAAGGAAAGGGACGTAATAGTCCGGAGGTCGGAGGCGAGTTCTTGAATTAAGTGGTTTCAATTTAAACACAATTACGGGATCGAATCATTATTCTCCTTATCAAATTCAACGTCAATGGACCAATTATCATTTGGTTACGTGGATTTAATTTAACAAGTAACTAGACAAAGACAATGCATGTTTCCTTTATCACTGTCACCCTTTTAAAATATATTCTAGTAATTATCAGCTAACCAATTTTTTCTAATTTTTTGATAGCATCAACCACGTATCATTTTTCAACTTTCAAAGGACAAACAAACACAACCCGTGGGCGTCCATTGTTTGTGTCGCTTCCTATGCAAATCTATGCATAATTTTTATGTTACTATTATTGTTATTGATTTTTTCGGACACATTATTGATTTTTTTTGTTGGTTAATAGATACAGTAGAATCTCTTTAAATTAATACTCGGTAAATTAATAAACTCTTTAAAATAATAAAATTGTCCGGTCTTGACTTGAGCCAGTGTAAAAAATTGAAAAATTCGATAAAATAATAAGATAATAATTTTTCGAGAGGTCCCTTTATAATTTTCGGTCCCAAAAAAATCATAAATTAATAATTCATAGAACTCCTTACGTATTTGATATGACATATTTGATTTTGCAACACCATTTAGATGAGAAATCATCTTGTGAGATATGGTGTTAATATTCTATCACATTCATGTAATTTATATATGGCAAACTTGCTTAAGAATACATTGAACTCGTTTATTGCTCTTGTTTACATCAAAAGTCATGATTGATTTCCAATGCATATTACTAAAGTTATTATTGATTTCCAATGCATATTACTAAAGTCATTATTGATTTACAAGTTATTAAAAACTCTTTAAATTAATAATTATTAATTTATCGATAAATTAATAACTCTCTAAAATAATAAATTTCTCTGGTCCTGACTCTATTAATTTATAGAGTTTTTACTGTACGAAGTTTTCACCATTTAATCTCTAGTTACCTGGTTAAGAGGTCTAAATTTTTTACAACTTGAATTAATTCATGATTGATTTTTTTTTTTTGATACAATTCATTAGTGATTGAACAATCACTCTTTGTGACTTATTATAGATGACTAGGCATGGCAACAAGACCCAGACCCACTCGTCCCCGCCCCAAATTTAACGGGGAAAAACCATTTCAACTGGGTGTGGAGGCGGGTGCGGGTAAAACCCGAATTTAGAATACGGGGTGGGGACGGGGGCGGTATGACCTTCCACCTGCCCCGCACCCACCCCGCCTCCGTTTTGTCCAATTAAAGTTAATATATTTCTCTTATATTTAACAATATAATTGCATATTAGTTCTTCTTAAATGTAGTAAACTAAAATATAGTATTTTTTATGTTGGACTAGGTTTATCTATTTATTTATCTTCTTTAAAAAACAATTTTGAGACATGATATTTTTCATAAAATGAAATAAAAAAGTGATTTTTTTTTTTATTTTAGTTTATGCGGGTGGGTGCGGGGATGGGGCGGGGAAACCCGTTCTCTGTTGGGGGCGGGGGTAGGTGTTAAAATATTATCCCCGACTAAATTTGGGGGCAGAGGCGGAAATGATAGAGGGAGGCAGGGGCGGGGGTGGTATTGCTTAAATCCGCCCCGCCCCGCACCGTTGCCATGCCTATAGATGACGAGTTAGAAGTTAAGATAAAAATGCTAATAAGTGTCGTAAATGCAATCTGGTCAAAAAAGTTATTAAAGATATAAATTTAAGTTAAATTTTGGAGATTTTGACCCAAAATTTTAAAGTAACACTTTATCCGGTAAATGTGAACCCTCAAGTTAATAACTTGCGGATAATTTTGATTTATTGGATCAAAAGGTTTTTTGAAGTTAAAGGATCAAAATTGTTATTTTGAAATTTGAAGGGACAATGTGAACAACCTTAGTGGAAAAATGCAATTTATCTTAAAGTTTGTGTATTTACTATTATTTAAAAATTTAGATATTATCATTTTCAACACAAATTGTAAGAAAAAATTTCTATTTTTATTTATTTAACTTCTGCCTTTATAGCACTTATTAATTTAAGAAATTTCACAATTAATAATCACAAAATCTGTACCAAAAAAAAAATCACAAAATCAAATGTTAATTAGTCCGGTGATGATTGATGTCAAATCTAGTAGAGAGAATCATGGTTCAATCCCCTTACAACAACTGCATTTGGGAGAGGACCGAAATCACTTGCACTAGAAGTCGCCCTAAATTTTAAACTATTTGGGTCATCTTGTCCTAAGAACTAGATAATAATAATAATAATAATAATAATAATAATAATAATAATAAAAGAGTGAATCAAAACTTGAATAGCAATCAACACCGAACAAGTCAAACAAATAAATTCCTAACCACAATAATATCAAACAATAACAAGTAAAGAAAGAGTGCAAAACACTGTGAAATGAATAGGTATTCTAGAATTTAAAAAATAATAACAATGAAATGAAATGGAAGAGAATAAAGTTGATTCCATCACATATCTATCGGTGGTAGTTTAGTGGGTAATAAATAATTTAGTTTAGTGAGTATCTGTGACTGTGAGAATGGAATGGGAGCGCGCGCGGTGGCTGAATTGAAGTAGAATGTCAACGGAATATATTATAGATAGATAGCTTAGTATTCAAGCTTGCTTGCTCTGTAATAACAAGAGGCGAATCTGGTTGCTTGCTAGAAGTGGAATTCGAAACCAACCCTATTATTATTATTATTATTATTATTATTATTATTATTATTCCATATTCTCTCCCTCTAATCATCGCTCATCTTCCTCTGCGATCACCCTCCTCCTTCCATAATCCAATTACACCAATTTTGGGATCATTCTAAGGTACTACTGATATGGTATAAATAAAAGTCTCTAAATTACTACTTGAATTTCAATTATGTCGTCTGTTAGGTTGAGGAATCTTTTTTCAAATGTAGTAGCGCATACATACTCAAGACAAGAGACATCTATCTATCTATCTATCTATGTAAACCAACATTATTAATTATAGAAGAAGAACAACAAAACAGTAATGAAATTAATTGTTGATGTATGTATGTAGGTGACAGCATTGGAGTTCATCAACTATTATTATTATTCCTAATATTTCCAACAACATGGGTAACTCCACCAGTGTATGTGTATGCAACTATATATATATTATTCCTAATCTCTCTCACTTCTTTTTCTTTTTATAAATATTTCTACCCTTATTTTTTTGGTGTATGATTCATGACGAGCAGGAAGCTGATCAAACCAATCAACGAAATGATCCCGGTATGATTTTGACTCACCATTTTTCATCAAGTGTTGCACTGCATGCATGCATGCATGTACTATCCATGTCATCTTCTCATCAATCCTTCTTCACACCCTAGGGCCACCTGCACTTTTGCGAGATGGAAAGGAAATACTTTTTCAGGTACCTCTCTGTTCTCGCCTTATTTTCTTTCTTAATTACCTCCATAATATAACAACAAGAATCTTCAAGACAACAAGGTTGTGCCATAGGTAGCGAACCATTTTGCCGTATGATCTTGTTAAACCAATAGGATGGATAATTACTTGTCTAATACTACCACGAACTTTACATACAGTAAATCATTTGACATTAGAATAAAAATTGCTTTGCAGGCATTCAACTGGGAGTCTCACAAATTCAATTGGTGGGAAAATTTAGAAAGCAAAGTTCCTGACATAGCTAAATCTGGAATTACTTCAACATGGTTGCCACCACCAACTCATTCCTTTTCGCCTGAAGGTTAACAGCCTTTGAAGGCTTCTTAATTAATAGGGTCTTCTTAATTATTAGCATACAATTTTTATCTTTTTCTTCAACTCATTCATTCTTGTCTTTCCTATGTTTTGCAGGCTATACTCCTCAGAACCTTTACTCTCTTAATACTAAATATGGTTCTGAGCATCAATTAAAAGCTTTACTTCAAAAGTTGAAGCAACACAAAGTCAGAGCAATGGCTGACATAGTTATCAATCATCGTGTTGGCACCACACTAGGACATGGAGGGATGTATAACCGTTTTGATGGAATTCCATTATCGTGGGATGAACGTGCTGTGACATCATCTACTGGTGGAATGGTAACTTATTTGTTACATCCCAGTCTATTTTCATTGATTCTAATCTGCATCCTTTGTTCCTCCTGTTGTATCTTTGTGTTGATTATTTCAGGGTAATCGAAATACTGGGGCCATTTTCCATGGGTTTCCCAATATTGACCATACTCAAGATTTTGTGAGAAAGGATATCACAGGATGGCTTCAGTGGCTACGCCATAAAGTAGGCTTTCAAGATTTTCGTTTTGATTTTGCGAAAGGGTAAGATATGTTATTGAGGGCGGCTTTCCTTAGGCTTCTTACATTATGTATTCACGAGTTTTTATTTTATACCTTTCAATTCTGTCATTTTTAGCTATTCACCAAAATATGTGAAAGAATATATTGAAGGAGCAAAACCATTGTTCTCTGTTGGGGAGTATTGGGATACTTGCAACTACAAGGGTTCGAGTTTAGACTATAACCAAGGTATAGTGCTTAAATAAATATTCTCACTCACCAAATGTGTGAAAACTTTTTGCTTACAAATTATATGAATGCATTAGCCTTTCAATTTTCCTTTGTATTTTACACTTTCAATATTTAGTCTCTAGCTCTCTTAATTATCTCTCTGTGCAGATAGCCATAGGCAACGAATAATCAATTGGATTGATGGCACTGGACAACTTTCAACTGCATTTGACTTCACAACAAAGGGAATTCTCCAGGTATCCAGCATTTTGTGCCCAGTATCTTAAACGGACCATGATTTCCTTCAATTGAATCCAACTGCAGTTCCTACATTTAGTGTAAACTTTGTCGAGAGTAGAGTCCAATGTGTTGGATATTGTAAAGACAAGAACTCTTGATAATGTCCTATGTACAAAATTTGATACTCAATCTTCGGTGTATTTAATCCATACTACAAAATTAAATTTTTCACCACAAACTCCATTTCTCACATTGCCACTATTTGTAGGAAGCTGTCAAGAGAGAATTTTGGCGTCTGCGTGATGCTCAAGGGAAGCCACCTGGTGTGATTGGTTGGTGGCCTTCAAGATCAGTTACATTTGTAGACAATCACGATACTGGCTCAACTCAGGTTATGATATAATAGATTTATGTGAAATTAATTTTGCTTTTGAAAATAATTTTTTCTATGTGAATCATAATGTTAAGGAATAATGATAGATTTAAGTTTAAGATTATTGATTAATAGAATGCCTTTTAGTAATAGTATACTGCCTTTCTGGTTGCAATAAGAATTTTGACACCAATGCACATATGTCTTTTTCCTTCTAAATCATTTTACATCTATTTTTTAATTTTTGGCAATAATATATTACTTTTTTACTTTACTAAATCTTAAGTTCATGTTCTTGTTTCATCCTCTGTGCAGGCTCATTGGCCCTTTCCCTCTGATCATGTTATGGAGGTACAGTTTTTGGGCATTAGTGGCTTTTTTATTTTAAATAATAATGCTTTCCAGTCCAGAAGGAAGTAGTTACATATGATACCTAGAATGTGTATACGCATAAACATTTTGGTTGCTTATCAGTTATCAGGAACAATTCTAAATTTAATTTAGTCTTTCCATTATGCTATATTAGTTTGGCAATCTATATATTTTCCTGTATCTTTCCTTTTCTTGTTACATATGCAATTACCTACACTACCTCATGTCAACGCTTGTTTTAATTGTCATGACTTTCAACTTGGATACTTGCAAAATATTGACAATAGTGTTGACTTTTAGCTTCCGTCCTGCTAACTAATTACACTTAACTAAACAGAGCTTAATTATGTTCATAAAATGTTAACCTGCATCTAACTTTGGTCACTGTAGGGGTATGCATACATATTGACTCATCCTGGGACACCAACAATTTTCTATGACCACTTTTATGACTGGAGCAACTCAGTTCATGAGCAGATCGTGAAGTTGGTACGTAACAGACTAGATTCATACTGATGTATTTTTGTTTGACAAAAAGATTCTAATAAACCAATTTACATTTAACTGCAGATTGACACTCGCAAGCGTCAAGGTATTCATAGCAGATCGCCAATTAGGATCCTGGAGGCCAAGCACAATGTTTACTCTGCAATCATTGGTGAAAAGCTCTGCATGAAGATCGGAGATGGTACATGGAGCCCATGTGGGAGGGAATGGACACTATCAACCAGTGGCCATAACTATGCTGTATGGCACAGGTAGTGTTCCTGCAATGGCTTGAGCCTTCCTCTCCACTGGGTGTGTACTGAAATAAAAAGGAATTTGAGTGTTTTTTATATGCTTCTAATACATGATGAAACAACAGCTTTCTTTTTTTTTTTTTCCTTCAGCTAGCTAGTAACCTAGTAGTGTGCTTTGTGGAATCCGATGTGTTGGTAACTTGTGTATTTTCCACTTGCAAAGCTGTTATTTTGCATCTGTATTACATAACTATAGCTGCTTGTTCTGTAATGTAGTATAACAATAAATTGTTCTATGTATACCCTTTTGCAGTAACTATATGGTGGCCAGTGGACTACCGGCGGATTCACAGACCGGCATGCCAGGGCACTTATAATTTGGGATGGTGGGACTATTTGTGAACCTTTGTATTTTGAACAAGCTTCTAGTAATTGGATACAAGTCCATTTTACAAAAACAATCCAAAAGTTTGGGACCAAAATATTAAATTTAAGACTACAGATTTGGAAAGTAGAAGATGAGATACTTTTAATTACTGCTTTTTGTTCGATTTTGAGAGGAGTTTGGAGAATCATCGCGTTAGATTAAAAATGGATCCCGATTCCCTAAAGTAAAAAAAAAAACATGCAGTTTCACACATTAATTGATCTCGACCATTGATTTAAGATCGAATGGTTCATATTTTGAATATAATTTTATAAAATAAATAATCTTAACCGTCAATCATAGATCGGACTGTCCACATCGGTTACCGCACCCTGTTGTAACTATGTAATATCTGAATCCATTAAAAACAACATAAGTTGATATGTACACCGCATATTTACTTAAATAAAACGCTATCCACGAACTATGCGACTATTTACCCGTGAATTTTATAAAGTAACTACAAAAAGGCAGTTGAGAGCTAGAAGAGAAGAAAGGAGGATGATTGATTTGAAATTTGGAATCAGGCTGAATTTATTAACTAGACTGAGGGACTATTGAATTTTTAGGTGACGCGCGAAGATTAAGGGGGGTGGCAAACCAATACTGAATGTTTGAAACTATTTAAAAGCCAAGTCACTCCTGGTACAAAGTTAAATTGAATACATGTGGAATCCCCAACTAATAATACCTAATTCCCATGTTGAGCTCAAAATGATGACATCTAGTATTAAATTTCTCAAAATCGAAGCCCTATACCACTTGTGCCAGATTGTTGGTAAAAGAAAATGATGTATTTAGTCTTTTCCCAAACACAAATAGCTGCGGAATCGAATCATGGTCGTGTCATGTATATTAAGTTAAACGTTAATCACCATCAATTTTTAGTGAAAATATCTTATACTCCATTCGTTCCAAAATATAAGAAAAAATTAATGGGAAAAAGTTGGAGCATTTTGGTTAAATTTAGACGAAATACATCAATTTTATTGACAAATTTTCTTATATTTTGAGAGTGAAGAAGTAATTAATTAATATCCTGGTTTGTAAGTGAGAGGACAGAAACACAGACAACATAATGGCTCAAAATGGCGACATAATGCTTCTATTCTATCTCTCACACACTGTAATGTGAAGGAAGGGAAAGAAAAAGAATTTGAAAGGAAAGTGAAAGTTAGCGCCCTATAAATAGCAATAGCAGCGATATGATGTTGTCATATGCTGCTATCCATTGCCGCCGCCACGTTCTACTTTCTTGCCGTAGCAACTGCCCAAACTTCCTTCCTCCAACAACTACTACTTTTTTCAAATCTCACTTTTCTTCTTCTTCTTGGACGACAACGACAACAAGAAGAAGAATGGGTTCAGTCTCTGCCTTCCATCATGATGATGAAGCCATCATCCAATATCCCACTGCTCGCAGAGACCAATCCGTCATTGACAGCTATCACGGCGTTAACATTCCCGACCCTTACCGATGGTATGCCTCATATGTTATGTATATTACTATATTAGTATAGTACCGAACCAACCATAAACCAAGCTGTTTTTGTTTTATTAGGCTTGAAAATCCTCCTGATGCAGAAGAAGTGAAAGAATTCGTACAAAAACAGGTTGTGTTAACGGATTCTGTGCTCAAAAGATGCGATCATTTTAGAGCCAAACTCGGTGACACAATAAAAAAGGGGTTTGATCATCCTCGTTATAGTGCTCCTTTCAAAAGAGGACCTAATCACTACTTTTACTTCCACAATACCGGCCTTCAACCTCAGAGCGTCCTTTATGTTCAGGCTGGTTTGGAAGGTGAACCACAGATTTTGCTTGACCCCAATGTCCTCAGTCATGATGGCACCGTTTCACTCAACACTTTCTCTGTTAGCCAAGATGCTAACTTCTTGGCTTATGGACTCAGTTCCAGTGGTAGTGATTGGGTCACTTTAAAGGTCATGCTTGTTCATGACAAGCTTCTTCTGCCTGACACTTTGTCCTGGGTCAGTCACTCACTCACTCACTCATTAATAATCATACATACTTTGTGCTTCTTCAACCATTCATCAATCAATCAATCATACTAATTGTTTGCGTTTTCATTTTCAATTTCATTCAGGTTAAGTTTTCCTCTATTAGTTGGACACATGACAGCAAAGGTTTCTTTTACTGCCGCTATCCGGCTCCAACAATCAAGTAAGTCATTGCTTTCAGACTGTTATGTTATTCTCTTTTGCAATTCATATTCCTTGTAATTACTATCAGTTTGCAAGTCATAGTGCTGCAGATAATGGTAGGAAGGACTAGGATCAGTTTTGTGTGTTTCTTGATTCATTCATTACTTTGCTGATTTACAATGTAGGGATGAGGAACTAGTAGATGCTGGGACTGAGACTCATGTTAACCTTTATCATGAACTCTATTATCATTTTCTGGGTACGGATCAATCACAAGATATTCTGTGCTGGAGAGATCCTCACAACCCTAAATATATGTTTGGAACTACCATCACTGATGACGGAAAGGTACCGTTGTGTCCTTGCTTTAGTCACGTATTTGTACAACTATCGATATGAATAAGCACAGAATACCAATATTACTATATTAGATCATCACCATATTTGTAGTACCTACCTATGATTAAAGTCAAAGCATTGTAAGTCAGGAATAATTTGATTTTCCTTGGTCAGGTGCATTAGTGTCACCAAGTATGAACATATTTTTATATGTATATGACTTCAAATTTCCTATGAAACTGACTGTTTTATTTGATTTTGCAGTATGTTCTTCTCTCTATTGAAGAGGGATGTGATCCGGTTAACAAAATATACTACTTTGACTTGTCCAAACTACCTAATGGTCTGGAAGGTTTTCGGAATGAAAATTCCTTCCTCCCTTTTGTCAAGCTTATTGATAACTTTGATGCAAAGTATCAAGCCATTGCAAATGATGACACTATGTTTACATTTTTAACTAATAAAGATGCTCCAAAATATAAACTAGTCCGAGTAGATTTGAAAGAACCAGATACTTGGACTAATGTTATCCAAGAATCTGAAAAAGATGTACTTGAGTCAGCATATGCTGTGAATGATAACCAACTTATAGTGAGCTACTTGAGTGATGTGAAATATGTTCTGCAAGTAAGAGACTTAGTAACAGGTTCCCTGCAGCATCAATTACCAGTTGACATAGGCACAGTTAGTGAAATATCTGCACGTCGTGAAGATAGTGTAGTTTTCATTGGCTTTACAAGCTTTTTGAGTCCCGGTATCATATATCAATGCAACCTGGAAACACAGATTCCTGATATGAAGATATTTCGTGAAATTGTTGTCCCTGGGTTTGACCGCTCCGAGTTTCATGTCAACCAGGTAAATAAGGAAGGCTAAAAAAAATCACTCATGCTCATATGTTGTTACTGTATTTCAAAGTTTCTATTATAAAATTACATCAGGCACTTTGAAATATCATTACTCTGATATGAGTATGGCCATTGCTGTCTCTTGGATTTTGTTTTATTGTGTTTCATTTGCTTGTGTTGGATTTTGACATAAAATTGTACATTTCAGGTTTTTGTGCTTATTAAAGATGGTACCAAGATCCCAATGTTCATTGTTTCCAAAAAGGATATTGTTTTGGATGGTTCACACCCTTGTTTGTTATATGGATATGGTGGTTTTAACGTCAGTCTTACACCATTTTTCAGTGTCAGCCGTATTGTCCTAGCAAAACATTTAGGTTGTGTTTTCTGCATAGCAAATATTCGAGGCGGTGGAGAATATGGAAAGGAATGGCATAAAGCAGGATCCCTTGCAAAAAAGCAAAATTGCTTTGATGACTTCATTTCTGCAGCCGAATACCTTGTATCTGTTGGTTATACCCAACCCAAAAAGTTATGCATTGAAGGTGGAAGCAATGGTGGACTTCTTGTTGGTGCTTGCATTAATCAGGTGTGATTCATTTTCTGTTCAATTGGGAGTTGCATTTGGTCTTTGTTTTTCCTATCTCCTCTTTTGTATTGTCCCCCCTGCACTGAGCTGGCTGTATTTACTATTTCTCCCCATTTTGAACAGAGACCTGATCTTTTTGGCTGTGCACTGGCTCATGTTGGTGTTATGGACATGTTGCGGTTCCACAAATTCACTATAGGTTTGTTTGTTCTGATGTGTTCTTTTTGTTTGTGTACTGATTTGTTGTTTTGTGATACAAATATTGTATATTGATTTGGTGTTTTGTTATTCAGGCCATGCTTGGACCTCAGATTTTGGTTGTTCCGACAAGGAGGAAGAATTTCATTGGCTAATCAAGTGAGTTTGGTTAAACGGTTAAACCTAACATTAAATATTAAAGATGAAACTATATGAAAGTTTTGCTACCAAGTGGATGCTGCAGACTGTAATGAATGAATACATGTGTGTTTGATATCTTATGATAATACTATGTTGTTTTAGGTACTCGCCATTGCATAATGTTCGAAGACCATGGGAACAACATCTAGATAAGTCAATTCAGTACCCATCAACAATGCTATTGACAGCTGATCATGATGATCGTGTTGTGCCATTGCATTCATTGAAGCTTTTAGCTGTTAGTCTGCTTCCCATAATTTATGAATTTATTTATTTTGCAAGCCGCAAAACTTTAACTTGTGCTCCAAATATTTATCAGACCATGCAACATGTACTTGTTACTAGCCTGGATAAAAGTCCCCAGACAAACCCAATAATTGCTCGAATTGAATGCAAAGCTGGACATGGAGCTGGGCGTCCAACACAGAAAACGGTAATAAATTTGTTTTGGTTTTAGCTTCTATTTAGTATTGTTGTATTATTGTCTTGGAAAGTTATACTAATAAGTTGTTTACTGCAGATTGATGAAGCTGCTGACCGGTATGGTTTTATGGCAAAGATGTTAGAGGCTCATTGGATTGAATAGAGTCCGCGGTGTGATTTCATTTCTTCCTTTTCCACCCAAAACAACTGATAAGAAAACAACAGCAATAGGTTTAAAAAGGGATAGCATATAACGAAATGTATCCTACTGGAATGAAATAGAAATTCCATTCTATTATTTGAATATATTTAGCATGATAGAATAATATTTCCATTTCATTGTTTGAAAAGTGAATAAAGTAGAATAAGTTAATATTTTTTATTCGATTTTTGCCCTTTATTTAAAAATATTATTTTCTAGTAAAATATATTACTAATAGAATTTTATTCCTTTAGACAATTCAACCAACAAAACAAGAACTTTTTTAATACTAAAAAACCACACCAGAGCAAGAATCAAAATCTGAAAATAACAAATTAAAATAAATGACAAAATCAACAAAAGTTTATGGAAATGTTCGAAACTGAAAATGAAAGAATGAAAAAGAGGATTTTGACATGAAACTCTACAGATTAATGAGTAGGAGTATAATAAAAGAGAAGAAATTCAGTTTGCAAACAAATGGCTATTTATCTACATAATCTTGTGCCTTGTCGTTAGCACCTGTTGGTACCTTTTGGATAAATTGTAAACATATCAAAGAATACGCCAGGGCAAGCATACAAGAGAATGATGAGGTGAGAAATGCAAAGGCGATGAAGAAACTTAAAATGACAGCCTAATAGTAATGCCACCAAGACAATCGTCTTATGTTTTCAAAAAAAAAAAAAAAAAAATATATATATATATATATATATATATATATATATATATATATTTTGTTCCAGAGGGAACCAAGGCTTACGAAGATGACAACTCATTCATGTTCCAAGCTCAACATTACTCCCCGTCATCTACGAAAGGCGTCTCGTTCTCATGGCGCCTCACATGCAGCATATAAATGACCTTTGTGTAGGTCCATTGGATCTTCACACTACGTGGCTTCCAACTAATAAATGACCTCTCTTCGAGTTCACCGTACTCTTATGATACACCATCTACAGCGGATAAATTATCCATCTCACCATCTATAGTGGATTACCCCCGGACGGCCCATCCCCAACACATACCATGTGTAATTCCAAACACAATAGTCGATTCTTGTTTACCTGGCGGTAGTTCCTATTGTATAAAATTGATTGGTATTAACTGTGCTACTTGTAAAGTATATCTAGTTTTATGCTACAAAAGAAAATTAAATAAATTTTTTTAACTCACTTTTAGAATATCGTTTCAAATACCTATTTTTAACATCAACTTTGTCTTCCTCAAAAAACATTAACTCATCAAAATAAATTATATTTGAATCTAATAAATCACTAAGAACTAAGATTTAAAATGGATTTGGATCCATCTGTAGCTACAGTCTGTAACTGTAGGGGATCTAAACATGGGCAATGAGATACCCTTAAGTCAGGAAACATTCCATTTTGATGTCTGTCACATCAAGTTGCAAAATTTCAGCTCTACAACCAAACATAGATCCAACGCTGCAAAACCAAAAGTATTGAATAATGATGCATTTGCCAATAGTATGCATGTATGTAAAGTAAAGCATAGAAATGGATGGAAGGAATAATTTTTTATCAATTTCCAGAAGCCATGGGTGTGATTTGTCATACCTAGGATGTGTGCGTCCAAGATCCCCATGAACGAATTCCTTGATGTAGGTCCCAGCCTGCACATTCGTATTTGAGTTTTTACAAATTAGTGAGTACATATTTTATTGTCCATAACAACCAATAATTCTTCCACTAAAGAAGGGAGATTCGATAGAACTTGTGAAGTTGTGCTAGGTCCCTCTAGCTAAAACCACTCTGGTCTAGACAAAATGGCCGTCACGTCAGTTGCTCTGCATTGTGTTAGTAATTCCTTTTGCCCATATAAAATACTACTACAATACATATAGTACAAACCAGCTTACATATGGTTTCTGCAAAATTGTCACCGTTCATTGCCAATCAAATGTAAATACCTATGGTTAGATAGGAGCTATCACCTTAGTGGTGTTAAAACCATCACTTTGTGTCTAGCTCTAATTTAAAATTAATTCAGTCATTGAGAATTTTCATTTACATACGAGGGAATATAAAACATTACCTGCGTACATAGATGCAAAAGAAAATATTGGGAACTTCCAGCAATTGTCTCTATTTTCATCCTAAAAATTTGAGAACCAGAAGGGATGGCAAAATTTCAGTTACCGGTTTGAATCTGGTCTTGATTATGAGACTAGCATAAAAATATTAAGGCTTAATTGCAGTTTTGGTCCCCCTAATTTCACCATTTTGCAGAATTGGTCCCCATCCTATTTTTTAACTATAAATTTACCATAAACGACGTGATATATAATCTAACGATGACTCGATGAGAAAATACCCACATCGATGAAATTGTAAGAAAAATTATGAACTTATGAACTTTCATCAATTACTTTGTCTAAAATATGGTGATACAACATGTTTTAAATGAAGTTTATAAATTTGTTTTCTTACAATTTTATCGATATTGATATTTTCTCATCATTGGATCATATATCACGTCGTTTAAAACATATTACATCGTCAATTTATATTTAAAAAATACGATGGGGGACCAAAACTGTCAAATTTAAAATAGGGGGACTAATTCTGCAAAATAGTGAAAATAGGGAGAACAAAACTGCAATTAAGCCAAATATTAGCTATCAATATACAGTCATACCAATGAATGATTTTTTCACGCTCTAAAGGACTGCGACGGTGAAGCACCCTGATTGGGGTCCTTTGCAAAACTTTCTGCACAAAACAAAAAGTGGTTTTCAGAGTTACAGATTCAAACAAAAAGATATACTATGTGAAAATCCCAGTAGAGATTATCCCTATGTTTATGAGCATGAGCCAAGGCAAAATGAACATTGGTCAAGGTACAACAAGACTTAAACGAGTAAAAGTTGCAATCACAATGTGATATAATAAAAGTTGACATCTTTGTGCGCATTTTTCTTTGGACAAAATCTTTGTGCACTACTTGGCCTATATCAATCATGCAAGGACTGAAATAACCCATATTCCTAGTTTATGTAAAACATTTCTTACAAAGTACAATTTATGTAACAAGTATCATGTAACAACAAAAAACTCACCAAATCCTTGACTGAAGATACATGTTGAAAATCGTCATCCTTCAAAGGACGAGAAATCCACACTAAAGCAGCATATTGCTTCTATACAATTTGAAGATTATAATGGTAAGGATGACTTAGATGTAACAATGAATGACTCAACGCTGCAAACCATTGACTGTAAAATAAAAGTATACAATTACGAAGAAAAATCCAAGACCTGCTTCTCAGCTTCGCCTTCACGCATAAGGTCCCAGCCATGACTGCCAACAAGTTTCAGATTTTTTACTCTAACCTACATGGACATATGATTTTATGTATTTACTCACCATAAAATAATTAACTGACATACAAATGTTACCAAATCAGCTACAACGTTACCAATTTATTCTCCATGGTATTTATCTTTTTCTCTATATCTTTAACAAACAGTTCAGATGGGACTTGTCGTGCATTTTGCACCTCAACAAGAAATGGCCTGCCTGGGCCCAGCATTCGGACCTAGAAGAATAATTACAAATCAGAAACGTTTATCCTCCATTAGTTGTGTTAAAAAGAGATACACTTTCTTGGGCAAAAGCCTAAACAAAATTTATTTAGGCACACACAAATTTTGAAAAAGTATGAAAGAGAAAAGAATTAAATAATTAAATGATATGTAATTTATGAATGTGTGCCTAGATGAATTTTATTTGGGTTTGTGACTATATAAGTATTTCTCACTTAAAAAATACATCAAAACCATGAACATTAGTACATCAATATCTTCTCTTCCGGCAGCATGAAACTTGAAACTATCAGCTTGACATACTTGGAGGATGTTTCCACCAATTATTTCCTACAATGTAAATATACATTATTGTCGCCTTCCACAATCAACAATAAAAGGAAGTATTTTTCAACAATATAAATTTGCAAGAGTAGAAAGTACCTCAACTGATGCTTCCCCCATTCTTTCATCATCAATGATCCAGCGTGTTTGACTCACATTCCGTGAATACTGTGTAAATGTATCCAGCGTGTTTTAGTTTTCTGATATGGGGTTTTGTTTGTATTGGAGTTTTTATGGGTTGTATTTTAGGTGTTCCGCCTATATACAACGCCTTTGTTTTGTAATTTCTATCATGTCATGTTCCTCTTGAACATGAACTTGATTATTAATAAATTTTGCCATTCAAAAAAAAAACTGTGTAAATGTATCAGTATAAATTTTAATTTGCAATCTTAGTCAATCATTACTTTGCAAGTCATAATATGCTCATACCCAGAAAACAAATATGGAATTATATTCTATATATGAGAATCTCTTTCTGTGACAACTGGTCAATCATTTATTTCATTTATATAATTCAAAGTATGGAAATCAAACTTACAGATCACATTATGTACCACACAGAAACAAAACTCCACATAGTTTGTAAGTATAACATGCACATCATGGCATATCAGCACATTTCGACATATAAACTTATCGGTGCTACTTTTTGGGGGAGAATTGGTTGGAGAATATTTTTTCGACCTTCAGGTACCTTCCATCAAAATAGAAAGGTATGACATGCATATCATGGCATATCAGCACATTTGGACATATAAACTATGTATACCCTTTTGCAGTAACTATATGGTGGCCAGTGGACTACCGGCGGATTCACAGCCCGGCCTGCCAGGGCACTTATAATTTGGGACGGTGGGACTATTTGTGAACCTTTGTATTTTGAACAAGCTTCTAGTAATTGGATACAAGTCCATTTTAAAAAAACAATCCAAAAGTTTGAGAGAGATATCATAGTCACAGATGGTAACTCCCTTAAATGACAATAGAATGGGTGACCGGGTAAGAAAAAGAACCTAATAGATCAAAATCAATGATTACAACAGCCATTTGAACACATACTAGCCTTAAAGCCATAACAGATCCCATATTTTAGTCTTTGATGCGGTTGCTTCTCACTAAAGCCAATGATACCACTGTAAATTTTCCAACTTTATCTTGAAAATGTAAAATATGACCACACCAAAGAAAATTGATATGGTTAAGAGTTGCAATATGTTACTTCAATACGAAAAAACAAGGGAATAACAAATCCATTACCTTCAGGTATCTTCCACCAAAATATAAAGGTGTTCTGTAGCATTGGTAAGTAAAATGGCAAGGTTCATTTGCCTAAAATACAAGAAAAATAAATTAGCAATAGAATCATATATATATATATGGGGGCTGCTAACTTTGACCATGTGGGTCGAAGTTAGCAAGTATGACCCACATGTAATTATAATATATATTGAAAGTCCTTTTCAATTTGTGGGGGGGATCGACAAGGGGAATGATGTTTGTTTTGATTTCATTGTAAAATCAAAAGTTATGAGTCAATCATAGACAATAAAAAAATAGATTCAATGCCATTGGCTCATAATTACAGTGATACAAAATCAAAACAAACATCATTCCCCTTGTTGATCCCCCGCAAAAATTGAAAAGGACTTATAATACAGATAAAATAGGCGGAAAGCAAATCTAAATGTAAAACAAGTAATTACAATTTGCAAGACATGAATTTCGAAACAAAGGAGGCGAATCAAGAATTACCATTTCCAACAAGAATTTACAGCAATCAGAGGATTCATTTTCTAGCGAACTGCTGAAAGACTTTTGTCCAACTAAATTGCATTCATCTATAAAAATGTCAAAATGGTCAATTCAAGGAAATGTGAAACCACCATTGTAAGACCTACAGGCAATCTTGGTGTATGATGGATCAGAGTAATAGTAAAGAGGAGAGAAAATTGGACATATGACGACATTGTCTAGTGGCATATAACACGTACAGGGTTGAAATTGAAGTGGCAAAATGTAAAGTTAATGAGATGATCAATGTTTGTTTGATGAGAAACAAAAAGGTAAATGTAACACATAGACATGCCTGTTTTTCTTCTCTTACAAGTGTCGGCATTATTATCTGAAGCCTCTTTTGATGTAGTGTATGTCAAACGAATGCGCAAAGAACCCACACTTGATGATTTACATTCCTGAAAAAGGAGGCTAGTAAGTATTTGTGTATCTTTGATTTATGCAGAGAGAGAGAGCGAGGGAGCAGATGAGAGAAATGAAGTAACAAGTGACTGACCAGGAGAGTTTGAAGAGGATGTAGTAGAGAAAATTTGAAGGCATCCTTTGTAGAGATGCAATTGGTAATTTGTTGGAACCAAGGTTGAGATCCATAGTTAATTTTCAAGTAGGAGCGAAGATAGTTATCGTTGTGAAGGATAACAGGAGGAATGGAAACTTCGAGGGAAAAGGAATCACAGTGATAGCCCTCACGTTTAACCATTTCAGAAATGAGAAGAGGGACATCATCATCATCATGGTTGTTGATAGGACTGTTGTTGTGAAATCTAAACTGAAGGATCCCTAAGCAAAGGGTGCAGAGTTGTTGTTTTTCTTTTTCAACAGCAATAACGGAAGAAGGGAATATGGAGGGTGATAGGGAAGGAGAAGCATAGACGCTGCTGGCTTCCACACCAAATACACGAAAGATGCACCGCACACATAACTGCTTCCGAGCTCAAACAACACAAAAAAACAAACAAACAATTAATTAGCAGCAATCTCTTACGGTATTGAAATCCAAATACAAATAATTAATTAATAACTAATAACTAATTAATTACCCCGAGGGAAAACAAGTGGTTGACGGCGTCGGAAGGAAGAGAGTGAACCACTTCTTCTAACTCAGCATCGACGACTCGCTCCTCCATTCTCCTCAATTCAACTCTGTAAGTAAAGTAATTGGATTGGATGGACTGCTTAATATACCGCTTCCCTAATTAGCTATTTGCGCGACTCACTCATGAATCAATCTATGAAATAAGTGAAAAGCGTGTGTTCTGACAATTGACATGTTATTATATCATTTGTTTTTTGATAGTTTTGGTTTTTTGACACCTAGATGTTAAATAGAGTCTTAAAACAATTTTGTTTCTTCTAAATCTGTAGATGTGGTCTTTAATTAAATTGGTTTTGCAATTAAAAAAGAGTAGCGGCGCAGATTGTTGCCCGTTTACCTTTGACACATGTAATTATCTTTTTATATATTGTAGACTAAAATTATAATATTAACTATAATAATTACTCTAATCAAATTCATATTTTATTAGGACTATTAAAAATAATTAAATATCTTTTTTATCTTTTTTTTTACTTCAATATGTTTTTAGTTCTATACAAAAATAAAATACTAAATTTTATTTTTAGTCTCTATAAATTTTATAAGTTTTGGTCACCTAAATATTTTTTATCATGATTTTTTATCCTGTTTTTCATTCAGTATATCATTCGAAATTTTTTAAAAAAATTCACAATCATGTTTAGTACATTATCGGGAGTGAAGAAGCGTCCAATTATAGAAAATTGCTAATCTCTTCACAAATGTGTACAAAGTAAGAAGGTATCTGTCTAATTCAATGATGTGCATGTTCTATGTGTAATGTGGAGGATGATTCTATTTTACATGTTTTTAGATATTACTTCATGCTTGGTAATCTTTGAGAAGCTCTATGGGGATAATATGTGAACTTCCTTCCAAGTGCTGAAATTTGCAGAGTTGATTTTTGTTTGATGTGTGTCAAGGTTCTAAATAGGGTGCTTGGAATTGGAGTATCACTTTTAGTGTCGCTTTGTTGTGTATTTGGCAAGTGAGGAATAACTTAATTTTTTTATTCTAAAGTCTCTATCTGTGGGAGAATTTCCAAAATATATTTGAAAGGTTGCAATGGTTAGTTTGAATTCTAATCAACATTGCTGAAAACCTTTTAAGGGTGTGTTCCTTCACCAAATGGCATAAGTTTCTCTATAAATAGAGACACTTTATAGGTAGAAAGAAGGGAAATAATGTCATACTTCCCAACTGTGGTAAGTTGTATCACCTTTACTTTCTGTATTGTTTATGCAGATAAGGAAAGAATCCTTTTCATATGGTATTTAGTTTCTCTATTGTATTTGTTAAGGCACACTCCCTGTCTTATGATTAAAAACATCAATTGCTACAGTTAAGGCACACTCCCTTTTCATATGGTATTTACTGTCTCGTGGAAAATATGTCACAGTTAAATCCTCTCATAACACTCTTGAAGAGAGACAAAGAACAGCCCCGTTTCTGAGATTTCAATGGCCTTAGGCCAAATTTGAAAGAGAAAAAAAATCTCATTCTATAATACATCACAATTGTTTTTATAAACGATCAATGAAATATGAATCAATTATGACAACAAACATCTCAGTTATGATAGCACTCCAAGTCACAAATGTTTTGAAATTCAAGATTATTGTTTGTAATGCGATATTTCTGCAATTGGTAGGAAAAATATAATCTAGTTAATTAGGCAAAAGAGAATTATAAAAAAAAAAAAAGATCTTAATACTTGAAATTCAATAAAAAATTATCTAAATTTAAAAATTTGTTGTTGTTTGATATCTTGAGATAGATAATCAAATATTTGTTGTTGAAAACGTTATAGAAATTAAAATCCAGAGAATAAAGTTTTTAACAAATTCAAAAGTCAAAATATTAAAAATAGTAGAAATACAATCAATCGTGGGGATCAATAGCTGAAGAGAAGAAAAAAACAATTTAAATTTTAATGCAAGACAAAAAAATATTCGTTTTGGTTATGCGTTTTAGGTTTTACTTCTCAATTTTATGTTTTGGCTAATGAAATTTAAGTTTGAAAATGAAAATACTAACTTGGGGTGTAAAAATTAAATTATGTTGAATTTGTAAAACAAATATAAAGAATTATTGGGTTCAAATATGATAAATATTTGAGTGTTTTTTGTATTTTTTGCTATGTATAATGTCTATAAAAATATAAGAATTACTATATACATCTATATAAAAATATTTGGCCCTTTATCGGCATGGGCCTTAGGCCGTCGCACTCCGGGCCTATGCCCAGAAATGGCACTGACAAAGAACTTTAAGTTATCATCTAAGTGTAGATTTCCGATGGATCTATACTTGAATTTAGAACATCACTTGCACGATCAAAATTATAAATATGCATACTCTCCAAACATTCTTACATGAGGTCGAATTTGCGCTACCAGCAGAACATGCACACACTTAAAAAACGTCGAGAACAAGATTTTCCACTTAATATCCTTGCCGCCAAACAGACTAATTACACCAGTTTTCTACCCCGCCCCCAAAAAAAAGTAAATTTGAATTTCTTTTTTAAAATAAAACTTCTTATAGTCTTCTTTCTTTTGGGTTTTTTTTCCAATTTGTATATGATAAGTAGCTTTATGTGGAAATAATACTCATGTTTCATATATAATCATGAAAACCAACACCAGTTGAACTCTTCTGTGTAACCAGAAAGCATCATATGTTTCAACTGTCACATTTTTTTTTTTAGTTGAACTCTTCTGATTAGTGTTTTTTAATATTAGTTAACAAAAACAGTTAGACTGAAATATATAAGTTACGCATTGCATTTCCATAGCTAAAATGCATAGACCATTGTATTGTATTCTTGTACTAAGGGAGCAGTTAATTAGAGAAGAGACAATCAAATGCTAAATGGAATTGGATGATACAGCAGAGTGCTCTGCCAAGGCAAAACTTCTCATTAGTCATTACCTTTATTCTGTAATAATAACAGTAAAAATTGGGAAATTACAAATGAAATATAATTGTATCGTTTATGTTTGCTTATGAGAAAGAATGTAATCTCGAGCTGTGGCCATTTAAAGTTCAAGTTATACATTTCCATGATACTCGGACAATATAAATTAATGAAAATACCGAACAATAAAATCAAAAAAATTAAGAAGCAGATAAGGTAGCTGCTTTTCATCATATTCTAAAGGCTAAGTGGGATTCTTCTCCAAGTTCTTGGTAACTTAAAGGGGTCGAGTATGTCTTCCGGTTGCTCTACCACAAAGTAGTGCATTCTTAGGAATAGGGTATTCATCTCTGAGTGAGGTTGATGTTGTGTATACACGCATATAAAACTGTTGCCCAAGGTATTGCCGTGCCCAAAATTCAGACCTCAAGTTCCACATTCCCACATTGTCAAGTGCAACATATATAGCAGTCCATGACTTGGGATATACCTGAGTGGTGCTACGTGAAACTGCATCTCTAAGATTGTACTGGTTCCTGCTATCACTTGTCCATTGTCCTCCATCCATACTACACAAATATACACACAACACAAGTGTTTTAATACAACTTCAATTTAATTAGTAAAAAAAATTAAATGATGATAAAATCAAACACATCATTATTAAGCATTGAAATTTGAAAATGATGTACTCCTCCTATCCTATCTATGTGTGTAGTGCAGTGCGGGTAGAGGATACTCACCCAACAACAAAGAAAGAGTAGCCATCAAGATGATAACTCTGAAGGATGTCTTCATCATTTTGGAAGACAATCTCTACAAATGTTCTATAGTCAGTTTGCAAAACAGAAGTGTCGGGGTATATACCACCACCAGTGGGTCTATCAGAGATGCTTCCAGGACGGTAAACACCTGATATCTGGAAGAAGTCAGCCAGCTTAAGAGGAGTGTCGGGGGCAACATAAGACACACTGTTGATTGCGTATCTTTGCTTTCCACTAACTTGACCAGCTGAACTTGACAGTACTATTGTCCTCGTTGTGTTTATCATGCCGTAATGGTATGATCCTTGCGGGTTTGGCCTTGGCCCACTTGCTGTCAGGTTTGTCCTGATGGAACGGGCCTGGTTCAAGGACCAGTCAATTTGGATTGTGGGTCCACCAGGAGGTGGGCCTGAAACTGGGCCTGCAGAGTTGCTATAGCGAAGAACTCCAGTGGTGGTGAGTATTGGAGTAGTAAATCGAGATGAAACAACAATATAATAGTCTTGACCAGGTTGATCTGCTGTTACTAGAACTGAGTATGATTGACCTACGTGAACGTCAAGGGATGAGTAGGTGGTTTGGAGGGTGTGTGTTCCTTCCACTTCTACCAGCTTTAACTTGTGGTTTTGTATCCGAAAGTTTAGTGAATTTTGTAAACCCACATTTGATATTCTAAGCCTGTAAGTCTTACCTGCACAATGTAAAAGAGCAAAGCTAAATTAAACACATTCTTAATTATGTGGGTGAATCTAACAAGCAAGATGGGATTCAAATTTCAATTGATGCAGTGCAAGTGTATTTATACTTATACAGCAGATTCATCAAATGATCACTAGTATTAAGTACCTTTCCCTTATTATCATTAATAATGTAAGAGTACTCAATGAACTATACGTACCTTGCTCCACATTGAAAGATGCTCCTCCAGACCCACGACCATTGATAAGGATTCCATCGGGGAAAGGCAACTTCTTACCATTATCAAGTTGGGCCTTCAAATCCTGTAACATAATAATAATAATAATAATAATAATAATAATAATAATAATAATAATAATAATAATAATACAACAAACTAAATTAAAATGTGCGCAATTAATTAATGCATGTGAATGAATGCTATGGGAAAATTTAGTTGGGATTTCAGCTGCTTGTGGGACACGTAACACAGAGTCAGCTGTCCCAAAGCCACACAACAAATGATAACTACTTAGTACTTACTGTGTGGTTGGACTTGTACCAATCACCAATGAGGACGGTATAATCACCAGCGGGATCATCGAAGGGAACTGGAATTCTTGGCCTACTTAGAATCCTAATGCCTCCAAAACCACCAGCAGCTTTGTGGAATGCAAGGGATGGGAAATAGTAGAAGCTACCAATTTGATCCTTCACTTGAAGTATGTATGTGAAGTTCTTTCCAGGGGGTATGGGACATGTTGTTCCAAACACCCCATCTTCATATGAGTTCCTTCTCTGCTGCACTCCGTTCCTGTTTTTGTTTTTCCAGTGCCATGTCATTGTTTATTTATTAGTATTATCAAATATCAATCAACAATTTTTTTTCTTTTTCTTGCTAAACTTTATTACATGTAATTGTAACCACAACTTGAGCTCCATTTTTCCTAGCTATTGGGAATTTTCAATAATATTTTTGAGGTGCGCCCCCACAATTATATAACTTTGCAACTAATGCTTTTGAATCAATTGGAAGGTTATATGTCTTATCAGAAGTTGCTTGTTACTACATATTATCACAATCATGATCCTTATTAGTTATTACAGCTATTTAACTTAATCTCAAGGTGATAATTAACTCAATTTGATGGTTAGCCGAGAACAGCAAGACAAAGAATATAGTAAGGTGACAACTTGTGTACCCCCACAAGATTTGGGGGTATATACCCCCAACCACTATAAAAAGTTTTAAGCGATATAGTTTTTTATAGAATATACCGTTGGATTGAAAGTTTATATCATATAGATGTTAACTTTGATGCGTCTCAATAATATATCAAATGATTTTAAATTTGTCTAAAATTTTACACAAATGATCTATATGATATAAACTTTTAATCTAACGGTGTATTTTATAAAAAAATTATATCGATTAAATTTTTTTTAAGTGATTGGGGGTATATACCCCCAAATCTTGAGGGGGTAGACAAGAAAAAACCATATAGTAAATGGGGGCCAATTACTACGAATTCAATATTAATGACTTTGTGAAAAGGAAAATTGTTAATTTAATGAGATTGGTTTTTTTTTTTTTTTTGGTCAGGTAGCATAGCGGCTTGAAAATCACCTTTTTAAAGGTAAATAAATGGGCATACCGGGTTCAAACCCCGGTCCCTGGACAAATGTGCACAATGTCCAACCAATTGAGCTAAGCTCATAGAACTTTAATGAGATTTGTTAAGTAACCCATTTATTTTTTAGAGGAAATATTTTAGCAATTATAACTAAAAAATGGTTACATATAACTTGGAGTGTAAGTATTTATTAGAAAATGTTCATTTAAATATTAAAAAAAAAAAAAAGAATATGTTCACTTATTTTTTAAAAGAAGTGTTAGTAAGTGATAACCATGGTTGTTAAACTCGCGTTTTAAATCGTAAACTCGGTCGAGTTTACGATTTCAGGTGTGAAGAACGAGCCGACTCGGTAGTAAACTCGTTTTTTTGTAAAATCGGGAATGAAATCGATTTTGCTCCGAGTTAACTCGGTCAAACTCGGTAAAATCGTGTAAAATCAAACGATTTTACTTGTTTTTCCGATTTTACCTTTACAAACTTTTTTTTTGGCCCAATTTTTTTTGGCCCATTTTTTGACACGTTTTAAAGGGACGGCAGAGAAACAATGTCACTTTAGAAACCTTTCTTATTCCACTTTCTCTGTTCTTTATGTTTTTTTGATGGTTTTCACTTAACACCTTTAGAAACTTATGAAATTCGTTATTTTGGATGTTTATTATATGATTTGGTGGGATAATTTATGTATTTTGAAACAAGTTTATGGATATGCCGCTACTTATTATGTGATGATTTAGTATATTTTGGCTTTATAATTATAATTAAGTTAATATTTTGAAATTTGTGACATTTTAATAGTATTATAGTAGGATATATGTTATGTACATATTATTTTTAATATTATTTTAATTTTAGGTAAACTCGTACGATTTTACGAGTCGAGTTTACCTAGGCAAAACGAGTTAAGGTAAAAACTCGAGTTTGACAACCTTGGTGATAACTAAAAAGTGGTTCAGTACACACTCTTTTAAAAACCAATGAGTGTCAGTATTGTAATAAACCTTTAATTTAATAGCAATTCTAAATACCACAATTGGTCCCGCCTCTTGTCTAAGGTTAATTTGTATCTGGTAATAAATTAAAAATTATCTGTATGGGGATTTGAAGTTGCGAATTTTTTTTTTCCGTAAATATTGGAGGAAGAAATTTTCCTGTAGATAATTTGGGGCGGGCAACTGTGAAGGTCTCTCCGCCACCGCGGATTCTCCGACCTCGACCATATTATTTAAATTATATATATATAATGTATTATTATATAATTTTTTTTATAAAAAATAATAATTAATATATTATAAAAATTAAGATTATGTATGGTAACAACAAATTCATTTGAATAGTTATTTAGATTAATATTTTTTAAAAATTCACGAATAAAATTCGTGTATTTTACAAGGGTCTTCACCTATTAAAAATAAAATGTATGATATTAAAGAGTAAAGTTTACTTATGTATGACAAGCGAGGGAAATTGGCGAGTTGACCCGACCAGGACCCGGATAAAGAAATACATACTAACATACATATTACAGTACACATACATACAGATAAGATCATAGTATGTGTTTGTTTGTTTGTTAGGTTTGTTCAGTGTTTCGATCACTTATGGTCCGTTTGGTAGGAACAAAAAGCTAGCTTATAGTTTATAGCTTATAAGCTCATATGGGGAAAAAAGACCTGTTTGGTAACTACAAACTTATAGCTTATTTTACTAGCTTATAGCTTATTTCTCATATGCTATTTTAAGTGCCCGTTTGACCCGGCTTATTTTCTACTTTTCTATTTAGCTTAAACGAAATAGAGAAGTATAAAATTGAATTTAGCCATATTTCTCTTTAAAATTATTAGAGAAATAATGTAAAGAAGTAAAAAATAAAAAGAAGTTGAGTCAAACCAGTGATGCACGGGTACTCCGTTTTAAGGAGAGTACCGGTACCGGGTACGTACCGGGTACCGGTACGCACCCGGTACTCAGTGGATACGCACCGACGCCGCACCCTTTTTTTATTTTATTTTTTTTGGTCTGGGTACTCGTTGGGTACTTACCGGGTACTCCAACGGCTATTAATATTAAAAAAATTGTTTTTTTTTTTCATATTTTTTTAGAAATAATTTGTCAGAAAAATATCTTTTATTTGCTTATAAATAGAGTATTAATCTAGAGTTGCAAGAAACTGTAAAATAATATTTTTTTGAGCAATTTGTTTTTTAATTTGATATGATTGTTTTGATGTTTTTGAACAATTTTAATTACTTTTAAAGTGTGGTACTTTTTATGTTTAATCAAGTGTTTTAAAAGTATGTTTTTATTATTTTATTTATATATTTATATTAAAAAAAAATTATACTAACGTACCCGTACCTTAGTTTTTTTTAAAATGTCGTATCCCGTACCCGTACCAATACCGGGTATCGGTACCGTACCCGTACCGTGGCAACCCTGAGTCAAACACAGTTTTTTCTTACTTTACTATTTTTAAGGAGAAAAAAAAAGTAGAAAATAAGCCGGGCCAAAGCATTTTAGCTTATAGCTATAGCTTATCATAAATTCTTCCAATTTTACCCTTATAATTTTACATAAAATCCCTTTTTACCCTTATTATTTATTAAAACAACACATTATTATTCGCTGTAGCCTGTATGCATATACACTGTACGTGACTATATTTTCCATCTAACTTTATGGCATTAAATTTTTTTTTTGACTTCATGACATTTATTTTTTGTTGACTGTGTTTTGTTTTTCAATTTTATAACGTCGTTTTTGGTACTTATACTTTGATTTTTATACGTTGCTTCATGTAGTATTTTTTTTTTAATCAAAGTTTAATGCCAGTCTAATCTTTCTTTTTTTGGTTACCAATGCCGGTGTAATCTATATGAAATCCTTTTTCTTTTTATTTTTTTTAACTAAACAACCCCTTTTTTTGGTCTTTTAATTTATCATACATGTATCCGTTATAGTTCACAAAAAATTATATTTTTATTTACAATTTATTTTACAAAGTATAAAAATGAAATAAAAATTTCAAAGAATAAAAAATTGAATATATATAAAAGATTTATTAAATTAATGAAAATAAATTACTAAGAATGTCCTTTTATGTCATTTTATATTTATCAGTCAGTTGAACCGCTAATTTTATCAAACACTATAAATTCAATCAGTTAGTTTATCAGCTATAAGCTATCAGCTATAAGTTCATCCGCTATAAGTTAACTTATAAGCTATCCGCTATTTTTTATCAAACAGACCCTTATTTTCCGGCCACACAACACAGTACATGACTACATGTGGTGTGTGTGACTCAACAAATAAATATCAACGTGCCATTAACATGCTTGCTTGCGTGGAGAAAAAAAAAAGAAAAATGCTAAACAGTGCCCGGGGACACTAGTTAAACTCCTTAAAAAAGAAATTCTGTCTTGAAATTTGTGCAGTCAGTACTTCTGTCTTGGAACTTGTACTTTACTTTTATCTTTTATTTCTTTTTTTAGTATGCTTAACAAGTGTCCGGGAGCACTGTTTAGCATAACCCAAAAAGAAATATATTAATTAATGTGGAAAGAAAGATGTACCAACCAGGAGATGAGAAAAGGGTCGTCCAAGCTGTTAAAGACATTGATAATGAGATTGTCATTTGTAACAGAATGAATGTCAGGACCTGGGAATTGGCCATTGATAAGTATTCCCTGATAGAGAAACAGATACATATACATGTTCAGTTGATGTATGTTGTAAGTATTGATTTGATTCTGAATTTCTGATCGGTGGGTAGTAATAGTATAGTATTAAATCAAAACATGAAAGTGAAATTAAGTTGAGGAGACATACTTGTTGGCGAATACCGAGTGGATAAATGTCGCCATATGTAATGTTCCAGTTGAAGAACCTGTATGGATCTTCAGCAACAACAGTAGTAGTAGTGATGATGATGGCCAACAAATAAACACATAATAAATTATTCGTTGCCATTTCAGCTTAATCTCATATGTTGCTATTAGTAGGTGGTGAATGAATGAATAAAGCTTAACTGAACGAGCTAGCTCGGTGACTATAAGTCTTAAGGAAACCTTTTTTTTTTATAATAAAGACTTTTTTTTAATAATAATAATAATATAAGAGAAGTGTGTGATGTATTAAATGGGCACCTCACACACAGCACATGGTCAGGAATGGACAACCAGAGTGCGGTACAGTACAGACAGTATGAAATAAGAGACTATCAATAAACTATCTCTATCTTTAAATATAAAATATTGTTTGACCCGTGTACGTATCTTAATGCACAATTTTAATCACTAATATTTTTAATTATTTAGTAATAAAATTATAAAATTTTGATATTTTAAAAATATTCTTTAAAATAAATAAAATAAGATCTTATATGTTAATATTTATATCTATATATTATTAAAAAATACAGTCAAAACATAATAAATGAATATAACAATTTTGTCAAACATAGACGAAGGGGAGGCAGTATTATAGAGTACTAGAGTCCACCCCCGTAGGAAACTTCATATCACTTTTCATATATTACTATATATTACTTTCATTAACTTTTTGGCTATATACATTTTGGAGGTCCTTTAAGTTTTTCATTTATACTACATAGATTCTTTAAATTACTTTTGAAATACATATATCTTTAAGTTTTCAATTTGTACCATAAAGATCCTTTTAAAAAAATTGTAACACATATGAGATTGAGAAAAGGTACCAATACAAACTACTCCCTCCGTCCCAAAATGTAAGAGAAAAAAATAAAAATCACACTTATTAAGAAAAAGTAAAATATAATGATTGGATGTAAGCTTTTTAGTAAAAATGTTACTTAAAAAGATGTATAAACAATTTTGATTGGTTATTGATTATGAAAAAGGTAAGAGAGAGATCTTATATGTTAATATTTATATCTATATATTATTAAAAAATACAGTCAAAACATAATAAATGAATATAACAATTTTGATTGGTTATTGTGTTTTAATTTCTCTTATATTTTGAGACAAAAAATTTAAATTTTTTCTCTTACATTTTGGGACAGAAGGAGTATATTACTTGGTACCGATACAAAATATAGTTTGTATAGGTACTTTTTTTTAAGAATGAGGAAACTTTCTTGGTGAATCTTTTTAATTTTCAAACTATTTTTTTGAAAATATATTATTGGACGGGCTCATTGGTTTTTCAAACTATTTTTCACTAGATCTATTTGTTGTTGGTGGTGGAGTTGAACTTTCTCAAGAAACTAAACTCCACCAATGACAACAACAATACTAAGTTCAATAAACTAAACTCCACATTAACCAAAAAACTAATAGATTTAGTGAAAGTAAGTAACAAAATTATAAAATTCATCACCACTGATAAAAATAAACAAACAAAACTTCAAACTAATGAAATAAACAAAATCCAATGAGTTTGCCCAAGGTTCGGGTTCTAGAACCCGAACTTGTGCCTACACCCCCCAAAATCCCGCACATAGTTCTGGTTCTAAATCCCGAATCTTAGTTCGGATTCTACGTCACAAACCTAAGTTTGGGTTTTACATTTCAAATCTAGGTTCAAGTTTAAGATACCAAACTTTAATTACGACAGTTTTTGTCGATAATTCGTAACAAATTTCTAATAAAAAAAGAGTTCATATTCTATCAACCAAATTTTTGCTAAGTTGGGTGTCTAGAACTTGAATTTCTCTCAAATACTCCCTAATTTATATGTAAGAGTAAAAATGATAGTTAAAGGAGAAAGAGAATGTAGGGGAGATGAGAAATTTTATGAGAGTCTTTGAGACAAAAATAAAATAATAGGTGTCGGTGGTGGGGTCATAAAATGGGCTGAGCATTTGCATCGTGAGTGTTGTTGTTACTTGTCTCCATTATCACATGGCTTCGTTTGACGACTGTGGTTTGGTCACTGATAGACGCTGGTTTTGTAATTATATATTGATGCTTGACGCCAAAGGTAGGCCATGGCCTCACATGTGACGAATTTATAGCATACTATACGCCAACCATTTTCTTACTATTTTTTCCAATCTCTATTCAATTCAAGCATATACATTCATGCACTGACGAGTGGGACAGTATTTGTGGAGTAGTACATAATGTTGTTGAAGCACTACTCATGGATAGTTAAGTCAATATCTATATTTTTTTTTGGCTAAATAGGATTTTTTAGTTATTGGTTTCATTTTAGTCACGTATCTAATTGTTATGTTTTAGTTCTTTAACTATGATCTGTTTCCAAAATAAATTCATTCCGTTGACATTATTCAAAAAACTGTTAACATTCATCATCCTTCATTGCTAATCCAGAAACCTAGCACCATCTTCATCATTAAACCCAAAAAAAAGTATCACCCGTTTATTACCAAACCTAAAATTTCTCATTTAAAGCTCAAATTCTTATAATCAATTCATACTCTTGAAACTTCAATGTTCATTTTCTCTCAAATTCATAACCTAACCCAAAGTTGAGGATGCAGGAAGTATAAATACAGAGTAAGAAAAAGATCTTGTATAATACAGGGTGGTGTGTGTTTGAGAGGTGTTGGTCTTGTTCTTTTCTTCCTTATATTATCACGTGTCACTGCTCAAATCCTTACTGCCATTTTCTATCTATTGAAACAACAAAGTTTAGGTAAAGTTTCGTTAGGGTGCTTGAATAAACCAATTATTGGTTGGCAGACCTCATACTTTAGGCAGACCCCACCCCTTATTGAGACATGCATGTCGCTTCCTTGAAACCAAAGGTTCTCGTTAAATAAACAAAAGACATTAGTAGTGCAACAGATTTAGTCATTCACAACGGAAAACCATGAAAGCACAAGATGTACAAGAATATTTGATCAATATTTGATCAAAGCATCCACTGTTTGCAAGTCAAAATTACATCATAGTATGGCAGTGGAGGCCAATAAATGCCTCAATCCAACATCAGAAACAACTGTCTGTCAGGCATGTGTATAACAAATTTTCATGATCCAGACCAATAATCATGTAGGGCACAACACACCAAAACTCATTTCTAGCACTTTTCTGGAGGGTTAAAAGTTGAAACAAAATAGAAACTATGAAGCAACAATTCATATGCACATAAACTTTGAATTAGGACTTTTCCCTCTTGGAACGTCCTTCAAGCAGCTGATTTACATCATATTGCAACATGTCCACATATTCCTGTACAACATAGAAATTTATTTATTGATGGACAAACCATTAAACAAAAGAATATAAGTAGTTTGCATATCAGCATATTAAACAATAAATCATATACATGTATTGCTTACACTGGCAAGACTTTCATTGCGACATAACTCATCCAGAAGATCATCAGAAGCACTTCCACTGCCAGACAGCTGTACAGCATTTTCAGCTACAGCACGGAAGACATCTGTAGGTGGACTTAGGCGATCAATCCTCTCTACCACTGGTTGGAGGTCAAGCTGGAGAAAGAAGGAAACAGTTATAATAAAACAACTAGCAGCAGTTTATGTTTATTTACAACAAGCCGTATCTTATTAATGCTCTTCAGTCTTCACAGTCCAAAATATCTTTGAATCACCTAACAATAAAGAAGAAAAAAATTGAGCAATAGAGGGGCTGGTTTACAGGCCAGCCAACTATGTCAAGCAGGCCTGTAAGTTTACAGCCCTAACCCTCATAGGACACACAGGCTGGCCCAGCTGCCAAGGTCATTTCGACAGTTTAATCCATCAAGAGTCACCACATAAGCTAAGCTTCAATTTGCCACAACACTCAACAATCTACATATAATATAACTATATAAGACCAACATAAGAACACTATCGAAAGCATTTAAATTTGATGGTTTTGTGAAATAAAATAAAATAAAAACTAAAATAAGCAAAAGATTATTGAAACTGAAAGTATATACAGAGTATCAGAATTTAAAACTTATGACAGGTGTCGTAAAGCAAAAGAACGTTAAAATGTGAACATAAATAAGTCAAGAAAAGGGAGAAATATAACTCAGCCTTCCTTACAAGGCCAAAGGATAAAAACATATTTGCTTGAATGATTTATTTGAATCTTTGGTTTTCCTTGAGAGTGAGACAACCCTCTCAGCCTCTACAACTTGTATTCAGATTCAGATAACAAACACTAAATAGCTAATTTTAGGAAATGAAATGTCTATTTACATAAGGTGTATATTCCGTCTCCTATTCCAGTGACACAAATTATCAAATAAATCAAGAACAGTATGAGCTGAAAAGGACTTTCATCTAGTGCCAAAATAAGTAGCAAATGAAATTTTATTGATCTTAACAACTCATAAAAAAGCATGTAAGTGCAGTAATAAATTCTTTCTGTTTGCACATGTATACAAACCTGTAAACTTTGATTATCAGAATTTTCATTCCTGTAGGGTGCATGGGTTTCTTGTTCTGCAGCAGAGAATAATGACGGAGGATTTCCCCCTCCAAGGGCTTGTGATACAATGGGCATCATCTGTTGAAACATCCTTGAGAAATCAACACCACCACCCTGCCCTCTTCCCATTCCAGTTAACATATTCCCCATATCCTGACTGCCAACCTCCTGGGCAATCTGATTGACTGTGTTCATCATCTGTGGGCTTTGAGTGAACTGCTGCAACATGCTCCTTAAGCCATCAGGTGAGTCAACTCCCGTTTGCTGTGAAAACCCTTCCAATAAACCATTCAAAGCAGGACTATGTAGAACCTGAGACATTAAACCTGCCACATCAAGCTGACTGCCACCAGAGGGCATGGCTCGCTGAGATGATGGCCTGTCAGCATTTATCAAATTAACAGCAGATCCTTGACCCGTGAATGTTTGCAATATATTTTGACTATCTGTCCTTGTTTCCTGACCACGATTGATAGAAGAACTGGAGGATCCGTCATCAGCAACTTTACCAACAGGAGGTTGAAGTCTGGTTCGTTTCTGTTTAGGCATACACATTTATGAAGGATGAGTCAAGAATGGGGGGTCGTGCAAATTTGATTAAGAATGAGAGAAATTTCAAAACATGTTCACCTAGGCTCTGTTAATGAACAAAAATGTGTCAAGTTTACAATTCTATACCGCTAATGTGACAAAAACTAAGCAACACACTCCATGCAATTCAATAAGGTTTCTAGCTTCTTTACAGCGTGCTGCTGCCTCTAAATGACTTGTTTTAACTTTTATGTCCTTTATATTACATTACATGTTCCCGTATAACAAACCAATCAAATATCCCCATAGCCCACCCCTGGGAGTAAAAAAAAATCAGAAAATCAAATATATAAATGTGTTCAATATAATAAATAAGCCCAACAAATCACTATTGAGAAAGGGTGGAATAGGGCCACTTTTACTCTAATCATGCAACAAAAGAGATGGTTTATCTTCTTAGGTTCAGAAGCAAAGTATGTTATATATCCCTATCATGTCAGGTAGAAACATACTATCATAATCCCCAAATAACATTGGATGTGCACCAAAATTACCTTCAAAAGAATGTTAAAACTGCTACATGAACTAACTGGCAAAATCTGATAGCATAAATAAAAAGACTTAAAGGTTAAACTGCAGAATAGCATATAAGACTTGATCAACCATGTCGTCATACAATCCCCACCACCACCACCAAACCTTTTTTCTACTAGGTCCAGTTGGATACACGGATCAATTGATGCCATAAATTCTAGCCATGTATCAGGTACAAAGACAAACCTCGCCTCTAAATCTATCTTAATGGTTTGACATGTACTTTTCCTTGGTCTCCCTCCACCCCACCTAAGACAAGAATCCAACATTTTCTCTACTATGGAAGCTATCCCAATTTTCTCTCTGACAATTGTATTTATAATCCCATTTAGCATATCTATCATAACACTCATCTTCATGAGACTAGGTTTACTTTCTTCTTGACTTTTTACCACCCAACGTTTAGTTTCATACAACATTATTAATCATATAAGCATGCGACAAAATTTCCTCTAAGCCTGCAAGGTATTTTTTTTCTATCACATCCCACCCCAATCATTCAATCAATCAATCTTATGGTGGACATCTCTCTCTTCCCCATCACTTTGCATGATGGACCAAAAGTACTTAAAAGCTAAATCATATTAATAATTCAGTGTTTTATTTTCCTCTCTTGTTCCTGATCATAGTTGCAACAAATATGATGTATTCTTGAGGATAAAATATGAAGGGCCGGAGGGAACTACTGCAGCAAGTATATAAAGAAATATAACATGCAAAAAAACAGCACATATATAATAAATTCAAAGAGAAGACTCATCCTGCAAATACCATCCCAACGAACAAGCCTACCTTACGCTCCAGACCACTCACACCCAGCCCCAGAGGAGCAGTTTTGGCAGGTTCAGTTACATCTTGTCTTTCACTTGCAGATGGTGCATCCTGTACTTTCTCTGATTTTATCATTGTTTCTCCACAAGAAAAACTTTGTAAATCTTGATTGGAAGAACTTGAAACAAATTTGTCAACCAAAACATCTCTCTCGTCATTACTACAGGTTTTGATTGCCTCAGTTTGGGGCTGGTTGTAATCAGACCAACTATTAGTCAAAGAAAATATATGCTTGTAGGAGATAGATATATCACCAGGTATGAACAAAAGTAATACCTTCGCTACTCCACTTTCAGAAGTGCAACCAACTGAGGATGCACCGGCATCCCCACATCCATTTGTCTCCACAGTATCTCTCTGTTCATTTACATGTTCGGGACTTGGTTCAGATCCAGAAGACAAGTCCCTGCTAGCTGATTGCATTTGACCTGATTGGATGCAAAATAATTTTAAAATTAAATATGATTGTATCGGGACTGCACATATAATGAACCAGTTTCTATGGATAGGATGGAATTAAGCTAAACGAGATGGCAAATTGAGACTACAGTACACAGATATTAATGCTATTGTGTTTAGACCCATACATATTAAAACAAAAAATTGCTAACCACCTGACAGAACGGTGCTATCTCCTTGCATATTACCAACAGAGTTTCTAAGGCGAGAATGGATTTCCGCTAAAACAGATGATGACAATGGAACTGAATCAGGTGGTAGCTGCGAAGTAGAAATACTAAATCCAGTTGGTGTGCTGCCAGCAGCTCTGATGCCAGATGGGTTAGATGGGAGAGTTGCTGATATAACATTTCTAGGTAAAACCCGTGTTGCACCTGAATCACCAGAACCAGGCTCACTACGGTGTTCAGTCCTCGTCCCTTCCCCATTATTTGGTCTAGAACCAATTGCTGAAACAATTGGTGTAAGAGAGGCACCTGGAGGGAATCAATATTAAAAAATGTTGTATATTTCATCAGGACAAGTACAATTAGTTTTATTTACCAGCATGTATGTGAATGTTGACGTTCCTAGGAGCACTTCCAACACCAACGGTGCCTAATGTAGCAGAAGTTGAAGAAGAAAGTGGACCGCCAAAGAGGGAGCTTGTCTGAAGTGGAAATGGCTAAAAATAGCACAATATCAGTATACCCAAAAACAGGTAAGAACAAAGTTCAGTAAATTGATCATCAAATAAGCTAGTCTTCAATGATAAAAAAAGACTTAAATATGTATATAGTCCCTGCAGTTACACTCATTTTTGGTTTTAGCCCCTGCACTTTTTTTTTGTTGGATTTTTAAGTCCCTGTAATTACATTAATTTTTGGTATTATCCCCTGCTGTCAATTGAATGTTAAAATAAAGTTTAGAATTAACAGAGTGCCACGTGGGCCAATCAATATAAGCCATGTGGCACTGTTAAGTCTCACTTTTATTGTTTTGTTTACCATTATTTTTATTACTATTAATTATTATTATTATTATTATTATTATTATTATTATTATTATTATTTAATTTTATTCACAACCGAAGAAGAAGCAACAAACCAGCACCACCCTTGTGATGAGAAACCGCGTCAGCACCAAATTCACTTCAAATTGCCAAATTAATTCAAAACAACAACAACATCCAGTCTCGCATTCAAGATCAGGACCCTCACATCCCACTTCCCTCCACAATCAACCCTCCCACAACTCCTCCGTCGTCGGCCGTGTCTTAGGTCAGCCATGGAAGTTGCCTCTGCTTTTGTTCTAAGTTGTTTATTGTGTGTGCACACTATTAAAGATTCTTCTTACTGTTGTTATACTGCTTTTGGCGATGGTAGTGGTTGTGGGGTTGATGAATTGAAGATGTAGTTGGGTGGTTTTGTGGAAAAAAATGAAGTTGGTTGCTGGTGATGAGGTTAAGTACTTAAAGGGTGTATCATATAAAAATAGGACAAATAAGCTGCTCAGAATTAACAGTTTCAAGTGGTTGTGAGGTTAAGTACTTAAAGGGTGTATCGTATAAATTAGGACAAATAAGAAAAAGAGGGAGGCATGCGATGCATAAGAGAGATTGAGTGACAGGAAAAATTCTTCATAGAAGGCAAAACCAGTGGAGGAGAGTCTTCTCTCCTATTCTCAGTATTCAAAAAAATTTACTTTTCTTCCAATTCTATCTACCAATATTCCATTTCCTTTGGTTTCCTAGCATGAACTGAGATGGCAAAGGAATAATAATTGACTCTCCAAAAAACTATCTCATGCAACTTCAAAATCAAATCAACAAAGGTTTGGAGTGCTGATATTTGAGTCAGAGTTTGCTTTTAGTATATAATATATAATAATCCATATATCAGTAAACAGTCATTTTAGTTTCCAAAATACAAATATCAAGCAGGACCCCAAAAACCAGTTGCCGTCAATTTAACCCCTCGATCATAGAAAGTTACATCAAAATCATCCTTCTACCTGCACACCATGACAACACGAATAATGGGGCTTCTAATTTAGAGAATGAATCGATTTTATTTCTAAGACTGCAAGAATAAACTGATGCCACTTTCAGTGATTGACGGACAAGATTGGCGTCAATTATCTTTAGAGGAACAAAAGCATATCACCAATATCTTCAATATTGATAGGCTAAATGACTGTGTACTCTTCATGATTATATATATGTAGATATCATTACATAAGCAACTTGTGGTATTTAATAGTGATCTGAACTAACAAAGACAGGTCCTCTACACCTTAACTTGTTTAGAATGCAATATTGATGTACACTTCACGTACAACATATCAGAACTGAAGCACTCCTTTTTACAACATATTATATTGCATTATTGTTTTTTCTTTCAGTTTCCCTATCTTGTCTCTTGTCTAGCTTACTTTCTAAATATATTACCCAAATGCTTCACTTCTTTTCTCTAACAGAAGTTCATTTTCGTCTCAAAAAGATATCTGATTTTTCCTTGTTTGAACTTTGAAGTATCATACAGCAGTAACTTAGTCTTACACAAAAAAAATTCGAATACAATCATATTCATAAGAATTTTTACTCATTCTTAAAACCCCTTCTTCCATGAACAATCTGTTGAACTAATTAACTTGACAGAGATCACAAATTAAACATGATTTTAAGAATATCAACTATTCTTCCTTGCATATTGGCGGAAATATAGATTATATTGTTCCCAAAGGCATGAAATCCCAAGTATACAGTTAAGAGTCAAGTTCAGGTCAAAATTTTTGAAGACTCGTGTTGTACAATTAAACTTTGATCAAACAGTTTGACAAGGACAGGGAGGGTATTGAAACAAAAAATGGTTATCAACTGACTTTATGTCAATCTTCAATCCTTTATCAACAATCTATTTGATGTTGAACCAAGTTAATTATTTCTAGTTTCCAGTTTTGAAATACCAACTCTGCACAGTTTATTGCATGTCTTTATCAAGTTAATTGAATCATCAGATAATGATATTATGAGTACATAAAAAATGACAAACCTGCACCATTATAGGATTCGGCCCTGATGGAGAAATATAAACTGCTGGTCCAGCATTAACAACAAATTCTGCCTGAAATTTGAAGATCAATATCATGAATGGTATTTTGACAAAATAAAGCAAACCAAATGACAAATAAAAATAATGAAAACATACAGAAGATCGTCCCATTCGTAGTGTTAACATAGTTCGGCCTAGTTCAAGTAGAAGTGCACCCAAATGCTGTATAGCAATTCCTATCTGTGCTGACTCCGACTGTATTTGACCTCTTATACCTAGATCAGCTGAAGTTCCCTCTCGCTCCATGCGCCCTGCAATATGCTAGAGTCACAAATTACAAGTAAAACAGAATCAGATAAAAATAAAGGATAAAAATATTGAGACTAGTTGAAATTAAAAAATCCATACAATTAAAATGTACTTCATCATGATAACATTTTTGTGTTAAATAAACAGAAGCACTTTTGTTTTAGACTCGGATTCCTATGAAGCTCCGACACTTCTTAGATTAGGCGTGTCCCGGTGTAGAACGCGTGTCGTGTCCAACACCGACACGACACCGACACTTACAATTACAATTACATTGAATTATATCATTTTTTCAAAAAAATTATCCGTGTCGAAGTGTCAGTGACCGTGTCCTGCCCGGTGTCCGTGTCAGTGTCTGTGCTTCATAGTCGGATTCTATCAGATTTATGTGTCATTGACTCATTGCAACAGGTATCAACACATATCAGGGATTGATAGCAGGATCCAGAAGATTAGAAATTTTAACCAATGAGAGGGTATTCAAAAAATACATCCTTCGTATACTGTTGTTATCTTTAACTGACACAATAATTATAAAAACACGATACTTCTTGCCAGTTTCCAGTAATATTTATAATACGACAACAAATATTCAATAATTGCAGATAGTGAAAAAATGTGCATATATGTATAAATGGGATGAGTTAATTACAGATAGCGCAGAAACAGCTTGACCACTAAGCAACTGTTCTGCACGATGCAATACAGTGGTCAATGCTTCAAGTGTCGGCAACCCTTGTGTATTGGAAGGCAATTCTACTGGTTGATCACCGAGGTTGGTTGAAGATATATTTGGCCCATAACCTGCAAAAGCACATATAAATACTTTAGTTCCCTTTCAATTCTAGATAAAGGGGCAGGGGAAACAGTTTCAATTTCAACACATCCTTACCATTTCGTGAAAGTGTATGTTCCATGCGATTTATGAACTCAGACAGCGTGTTCAGTGAATTGGGAATTGGCTGAAAGGATGGGAAAAAGTTGAATAACATAAAAATGCATTAAATTTAAAGGAGTAAAAATTAGGAGGATGTTCCTACTGCGTTGAAAGAAGGAACAGGTATGGCTCCGCCAGCCATAGGAATCTGAACAACATGAGGCCGTGATTGGAATGCTTGACCAAGAAATGCCTGTCCAGATGGTGCCTGATTTCCAGCTTGATTTCCTTCACTTTCATTCCCCAGTGGAGCCTAACAAGATGGATTGAGCCCCGGTTAAGGTGCACACCAACCAACTTAATTCAAATGACATATATTGCAGTATGCGGACAACATTTACCAACACAAAAGGACAACTCTTTGTGCTGCACTGAATCTATTTCGCAATTAAACTAATGATGGCAAATAAAAGGAATTAACCACGTCATTATAAAAATGATAAGGAAAATAAATGGTTTATTCATTTTACCGAAAAGGGGAAAAAGATATGCCAAAAGTAGATAAATAATCCTTTATAGAATACATGCGATTTAGCACTATTATGACAATAGATGAAACTGTTTCACAATTAGACACACATACTAGCTTAAATGGATAGCGCAACACGTTATGTGATGCCTTCGTAATCTAAGCAAATGAAATTGAAAGGTCGAGTAGATTAAAATCAGACAGCTGTGAATTTAATTCAGAGTGATAAATGTTTCGGTGTATAAGAAAAATGCACGTGCACATATAACCCAATAAATCACACAAATGGCAATCAATCATATTTATTCACGCGAAAAGTAATACTTACTGAAGAATTTTGTGTGGAATTAGGAACATTTATTGTGCTCTGGCCCCCATTCGCAAAAGAATTCAAAACTGCCCCAATAACCTGAAATCATAATACGCCAATAAACAATGTTTCATAGGCAAAACCAAAGCAAAACATTAGCACCAATGCCCATATTAAATAAATAAAAAAACTTAATAGAAAGCATAGGTTTTAGATAATTAAGATAGATGCAAAGAATACAGTAACGAACCCGAGTAAGGTCTTGAGAGATGCCTTCACCCTGTTCCCCCACATTAAAAGTCCCTAGAACCACACTGTGCGAAACTTGTCCAACACGGTTACGAGGAGCTCCAGATCCAACATCGTTTCCTTTCAAATGATAAAATTTACCATCAGCATTTAGCACAATGCAACTTGATCTATGAAAAATCCATAAAAACTTTGATGGAAGGGGAAAACGGGGGGATCATGAATGCCTTAAGTTATACCTCGGTTACCGGTTGTACTAGATGTCTCACCGGATCCCGTACCAGAAGTCTGTGACTGATTTGGCTGTCTTTCAACTAAATGCAATGTATGCCCATTCTCAACATCTTACAGTGGATAAGGATTATGTAGTAAAATAAATAGATTAGGATCAAAATATGATTTTAAACAACAAACCAATTTTTCGTACATGGAATTCTACCCCGTGCCATAGGATTCTCTTCGCGTATTTAAAAGCCAAACTAATACTATAGTAATAAGTAATGGTCAATAAAGAGAATATACCAGATGTACATAATGCACAAATGATCTTAAAACTGAGAAACAGGGAGGTCATGAATATGAATAAAATAAAAATCTACAAATTGAAGGATACGATACTCAGAAAGAACATGTTCATCCTTCAAGACTTTTCCTCTAAATATTAGTCGCTGCTGAATAACTGGAACACCTATTTCATTTGCAATTTTCTCTTTGAACAATGAAATGGGCATCTGAAATAACATAAAAGACCCGATTTAGATTCATAATACAATTATTTATGGATATTGGGGAACAAAAGGATGGGAGATAATGGCCTGACATTTTTGTCGACTTGAAAAGTGTAGATTCGGGAATCTAGAGTCTTGATATTGAGGTGAACAGTTGAATCGGAAGAGTCTGGTGTAACATTGGCAGTACTACTGGGGCCGCCTTCATTTGAAGATTGGTCCGCCATGCTGTTTGTGTTGTGTTGTTGTGGTGCAAATTAGTGAGATTAGAGAAGCAACCTGTGAGTGTGAGTAGTAAAATGTGGAGTTATTAGTAGTATGTATATTTTAGCCATGACATTAATTAAAGGGTTTATGAGTAGTGATACATACAACAAAGAACATATTATCAGTGCTGCATAATTCTAAACAAACATACATATTATATACATATAAAGTAAAAAAGAACCTAAGTCAAACTCGTCCTCATGAATGAGTGAGAGGATATTGTTGAAATAAAACTTGATATTGTTGCATAATCAATAATCAATAACTGAAACTCGGGAAAGTACCTAGCTTCTAGCTAGCTAGCTAGCTAGCTGCTGGCTATATATTATTTGAGAAGAAAAAGAAAACAATAAAGATTGATTCTAAGATCTACGAGCGAGCGAGCGAGCGAGCGAGCGAGCATTCTTTCTAGAGAGTGAGTGAGTGTTAGTGTTTTTGGGAAATTAAAATAGAAGAAGCTCTCTCTCTCTCTCTCTCACCTTGTTTTCTTCTTGGCTTCGCAAGCGATGAAGGATATGGATGGAGGATGTGATCAATAACAACAACAGACGATGATGATCATTTCCAAAGGTTGATTCACCCTTTAAATTTTCTCTGTCTCTCTCTCTCTCTCTCTCTCTCTCTCTCTCTCGTTAATTTATAATTAATTAATTGAATAATGAAAAACAAACAACACTTATTATTTTCTTCTTCTCTTTTCGTTAGGGCATAAATAAATAAAGTCATCTACAAGTCATTATCCAACTAACTAGCCTCACTGCCGTGTCCGGCCCATTAAATACATACCAGCTAACTTTCTACTTAAACCACCCCCTACTTCCCACAACACAACCATCTTTTTTTTACATGAAGGACATAATCTAGAAAAAAAAAATTATTATCAAAAGTTTAAAAAATATGGATTCTCCTAAACGGTTTGTTCTAGAGGGATTTTATTAATTATTTGATCTCACAGTCTCACACCATAACTAGTTTTATCAAATGTGAATTCTTCGATACCTGACTTGTATTGTTGGTTACGGTACTATATATATAGATAAAATCGATTTAAAATATCAACTTAAATATATATAATGTGAACGTTCTGGTACTTTTTATATATAATAATGAGATATCGTACCCAGTAACATAGATAATTTTAATAAGTCGATATGTAATCATAATTTAACATGTCATCATAACACTTATTAAAATTAACAGAACGTTCACATCATAATTTTAATAAGTCTTAATTAACAGAACGTTCACATTATATTAAAATTTTATACAAGTCTTAATTTTAATAAAGCCATAAACTTAAATATAAATTAACATAAAAATATGATATGACATTAATTTTTGCATATAAAATGTGGTACCCAACAATATAACTTGGATACCATAGTGTATCATTATCGAATCAATATTATATGTCCCTTCGAAGACGTCCGATAAAATTGAAACGATACAGAGAAGATTAACATGGTCCCTACACAAGGATGACACACACAAATCGAGAATCAATAACATATATTTTTCGAAAAAAAATTATTCTACATTTGTCAACAAAAAAAAAGAAAAAAAAAACTCTTAAAATATAAATTTTCTCATAAATAGAATTATTCCATTCTTTATAAGAAGAAGAGGATCTTGAATCTTGATCTCTTATTAATTTTGACAAAACAATACCTTATCAAAAACTAATTTCTAAAAAATACTCCCTCCATTTATAACAATAATATACACCAACTTGAGAGCCAAAGCCCTTTTTTTAACCCTGAGTTGGTCTTTTTCTTCATCCACCAAAGAGAGATAGTTTAAAGTCAATTTCTAGTCTGAAATCACCCTTCTTATATTTAAATAAGTGATTTTCACATGTATTTAATTTTTCTTCCATGATTTTGTTGTCTTATTGCGAGTTGTATTGTTTGTCATCTAAGTGCAGTGTTTGTTTGTTTTCTCGTATTTGTGCGGTGTTTGTTCGGTTTAAATTGACAGATTAGAATCGATCAAGTGTATATTTAATCAATGATTTTGTCGTCTTCAAAGTTACAGACTCGGAGGCATAGATATTCCAGACACTTCAATATCATCATATATGTAGTCTTTGTCCGTTGTCACATTCATAGACATTTTATAGTTGTGTGCTATTAACGTGACGGTTGTGAGTTTGTTCGCAAATTCCTTCTTTTCAGCTTTTAGAGATTTTGAATTTGTATTCGATGAACTCTATTAATTTGAATAAGTATCATTTGTTTTAATCAAAAAAATATTCCCTTTGTTTCTTTTTAACTTTAATTCTAGCAAGTTATTAGAGTTGTTTTCCTCACTACCCTTAATTTGTTTGTTTTGAGAGAAAGTGAAACAAAAGAGAAGTTGAAGAGAGAACCATGATTTCTTCTGATTGGCAGAGCCGAGAAGATGCAACTAGAGAAATTGTATGTCTCTTATTTGTTTGTCTATGTATTTCTCTATGCTTCTTAATCCTCTTTTCCACCGTTTTCCTTTAGTCTTCTTCTTATTGACGAAGAGATTTTAATGAGAATGAGGCAACACCTCCATGATTGTGTTATGCTAATTAGTTTTAGTTTCTTGCTTCTATTGCAGAAGAATTGAGAAGAATGAAACTTATTATGAGTGACCATGAAATTGATAGAGAGGAAATTTTAAATTTTCCAAATTTTGCTTTGTTTATTTTCTTTTCATTTTAATTTTGTTTGTTGATTGAATCACATTTATACACTTTTTTTTCGCTTTTATACACTTTTGTCTCTTGCTATTGTTCAAATTTCTTTTATTGCTCAGCTTATTTTCAAGATAAAAAAAAAAGGACGAAATTATATTTGAAGTCTTGAAATTTGATGAGATTTTTTTTTGAATTTCTTTAGTTGATTATGTTTCTCATTATGGTTGCGTAGACATAAAGCATTTGATGAGTATAAAGATATTGAGGCTGTTTGAACCAGGTAAAAAATTTCTATTAATTTTGAAATTAGAATTATTGTTTAAGTTATGATATCATTTTCTTAAATACTTGTACTCTTTTTACTTATGGTTTCTCACTATTGGTGATTGGATAGTATTCCAAATAGTAAGAAGTTTAGGGGGGTGTATTTGAGTGAGATTTTGAAAGATTATGTTGATAAAAAAAGTCTTGAAGATTTTAAAAGACTTTGTGAGATTATATTAATTTTGTGAGATTTTTAGAGACTTTTTTTAAAAGACTTTGCTTACATTTTATAAAAGTCTTTTAAAATTCATTGAAATCCCAATTGAATACACCCCTAGATTATCCACATTTATGTATGATGTAAATGTAAATACATTTTTAAAGGATTTGAAAATCTATTTTGAAATTGCAAACTGTGTATATTTATCTTCTAAATACATTTTAAAAACAAAATTATTGAGTGAATATATGCACAAAAGCCACAAAAAAAAGTTTTAAATTTGATCTTTTCTTTCTCAACTTCATATATAACAGTTTTTTTATAGGCTTAAACATATATTTGGTCCCTGTATGTAAACCAATTTTTCGTTTTAGTCTCTGTATCGAAAATTTTGACAAAATAGTCCCTGTATCGCGCTTTTTTTTTTACGTTGGTCCCTGCCGTCCAATTTCATCCAAGTGGCAAACATTTTGCCACCTGGACCCTGCCACGTGGCCAAAAAATGTTGCTGACTGGATTAGAGGGACCAAAACCAAAAAATTGAACTGAATGCAGGGACTAAAACCAAAAAATTAAACTAATTGCAAAATGATCCATTTAAACTCTAAATCCTTAAATTGAAATTTGTTTCTCTACTCTTCTCTTCTCATCAACCTTTCAACAGAGAGACTCAATGCTAAAAAAGATTATCCTAATGATTTCCCTTTCAACGATCCCGATCAACAACAGAGAGACTCATTCGCAATGCCTCTCATAATTTCATCAAAAAACTCATCCAAATGGGGCGCAATGATCGACGCAAAATTATTTTTGCCATGAAAGTTGGTTTATGAGAAGAGAAGAGTGGAGAAACAAATTTCAATTTAGGGATTTAGAGTTTAAATGGGTCATTTTACAATTAGTTTAATTTTTTAGTTTTAGTCCCTCTAGCATTCAGTTCAATTTTTTTGTTTTGGTCCCTGCATTTAGTTCAATTTTTTGGTTTTGGTCCCTCTAGCATTCCACGTGGCAGGGTCCAGGTGGCAAAACGTTTGCCACTTGGATGAAATTGGACGGCAGGGACCAACGTCAAAAAAAAAGTGCGATATAGGGATTATTTTGTCAAAATTTTTGATACAGGGACTAAAATGAAAAATTAGTATTCATACAGGAACCAAACGTATGTTTAAGCCTTTTTTATAACATAGTTATGTCGAGTGAATATTACTCTTCTTTTGATACATCAAGAAATTTTATCACAAGTGTTATAAAGGAGTCTTTTTTATATAACTATTTAATTATATAACATGTATTTCCCTCTTTACAGAATAAACTTATGTATGCTTCATAAAAAATAAAAAAAAACTTATGTATTATGATTTTTATTTTTATGAAATCATATGCCAGTGTTCAAAACTATCAATATTTAAGGTTTATCAATGCAATATACTCACTACGTACCAAAATATATGTCGTTTTGAAAAAAAAAATTGTACTACAATATATGTCGTTTTACATTACCAATGAAACATTTAATACTCCTTTTTCTCTTATACCCTTAATTAACGAAGGATAATCTTGTAAACTAACCCATAATTTATCTTTTTCATACAACAATGATTATATTTCTTAATTTGTGTGATATGGTCAAAACGACATATATTTTGTTACGGAAATAGTATGTGTCAATGCATCGTTCGAAATAGGTGCAATCAATATTAATGCATTGGTAAATTTGAATATACTTGTTCATATCAATGTGTTAATGCATTGTTTAAAATCAGTGCAATCAAGTTATTATATTGCACATTGCTCACTTCATAGTGTTTCTTTGGATATTTTCTGTTCTAAAACCCCACGATATTCTCTTCAATTTGTTTCATTTTTATTTTCGGATTGCTTCATTTCTCTCTTTTTGTTGACATACCTGACGACATGAATGTATGAACAGACACCACACAACAGCAGAGGTAGCCTCCACGGCAGAGGTAAGGGTTTTAGATCCATTCTACTTTGATTCCTTTCAATTTATTTCATTTTTAGATTGCTTCATTTCTCCATTACAAAGTAACTAATATCAGATTATCAAAAAAAAAAAAAAAAAACTAATATCAACATCAATTTTAAAATGTAAGACACCTAAAAAAGTTATAGAGATTACAACTTTAAAAAAAAAAAATCCGTTACCAAAAAATAAAATTAAAATATGTCATTTATTCCACAAGAGCTTTCCGAATTCAAAAACCACAACATTTTTATTCTCCATAAGAGGATTAGGATGCACGCAACAATATTGCTGGTATTTACCAATATAATAGACAGTTTTGTTACCGAACAAATAGAAGGTCGAAAGAATTCGACATATATAACAAAATCAAGTAGAAACCTATCATTTGAAAGCTCAAATGTTCAAAATTTATTCTTCATTTATTTTGAACAAAAATGTTCAAAGCTTAGACGTAGCGAGTTTGATCAAATCCTTCCGAAGAATTTTACCAGATGGATTTTTGGGTATGGAAGATATGAATGCCACTTTTCGAATCCTTTTATACGGAGCCACCTGTATATAATAATACACATGTGTTATGGCTTCTTCGATAAATATTCCTTTTAGTCTTAAATATAAGAAAAAAAACACCCTTTGAAATAGTGGGAACTGGGAAATGATAAGAAAATTTATTTTATTTCAAAATTTACCCCTATTTTTGGAATGATGAAGTATAATCTTTCATTATCTAAATTCACTGTATTTAAATTTGTCATGTGTTTTTCTCTAATATTAAAAGGTGGGATATCTCCTGTGAACCTAGTTGGTAGAGAACATTTACACGTAATATGTATGGTTCAGGCTTCAAACACTGATACATCCACTTATTCATCTTTAGGGGTGAAATTCTAACCACTAAATTACCTCATCAAAAAATAAAATTAAAGGTGGGATATCACACTTTATTTTCTCAAATGCAAATTACATTTGAGAGTTTATTTCCAAATGAGGACTAATAACACTCTCTTTTTAACATTCTTTTAATATCTATTGTGTAATTGAGTGAAATTAACATTAGTTCTTCCTTATGAAAATAAGTCTCGTATAAAGGGAAAAGACTCATATTTTATCTAATGAAAAAATAGGTATTAAAAAAATGTTGAAAAGAGAGTGTTCTACCAAGTTAAGTCTTAATCTAAATGTCATCATTACTTAAAATATATTTTTGAGTAAATTAAAATTGTATTTTATCCTTTCTTTATGCATCAACCTCGACAAAAAGATTGAACCTTAAAATGACATCACTATCATTTTCAAAGGTAAGCTTTATTTCTTTCTATTTTCTTTCACTTCATTATTTGTAAAGGTAATGTAACTACTTTGTTGTCAAGGATTTGCATTGTCCAAACTTCATGTATTATAAAGACTAAGTCACTAGACTCTCGATGCATTTCTACTCATACTGTACTCATTTATGTTGTAGAAGATTAGAGAATGCAATGATATTGTACCAGTTCTCAAACTAAAAGCAAACTCTAGAGTTTGTGGAAGATTATCTAAAGCACAATTTTTATTTCAAATTCTATTATATTGTGTCCTCTTAATATTATGTGCACTGTATTTTTTATTTGTATATTCTCTATGAGGAAGACCAATATAAAATTTCAAAAACACATTTATGTGAGTGATTTGTGTGGTACATTTATCTGTTTAAGGTAGCTACTAAAGATATATTGTCCTTATAGATAGTTGTACCACACAAATCTCGTCCTCATAGATTTGTGTGGTTATTATTCTCTTTAATTTGTTTTCTCTTGCAAAGTCTTTTCAAAATACCATGATAGTTTCTTTGTTAGCTTGCTTTGGGTTTGTTATTATATGATACATTTCATTCGTTTAGTATTTTGGCTTCATTGTTAATTGGATTTGGCCATGGATTCAATGAAATAGCGTTACCTGAGCAGTTAAACCAAGTTGTGACAGGCATGTTCAATCTGTACAGAGCTTCTAAAGTGCTATTTAAAGGAGAAAAAATTCCTGAGAATGCCAGGAATTTCTCAACTGAATTGTTATCAAAGAAACGTGCTGCTAATGAGTTCTTAGATAAATGGAACATAACCAAAGATTTACCTGGCGAGGTGAGTTCTAATTTTAGTCCTACTGACAAATACATTGTGATACCAAACATGTAGTTACTCTTTTCAATGTACTCTTTTCAAGACGCTATTTTTTTTTTTGACAATTTTTCAAGACACTATTATTAGTTGAAATTCATGTGAATTCGACTGAATGGCATAAACTCATTTTTAAAGTTATGTGACAATGTACATTATAACCAAAAAATGTTTTAGCGCATAACATTGCAATACACACCTTACATTGCAATACACACTTCACTGGTATGCAATCTTACTCCGGTTGGGGACGAGATTTTACCTTGAACAATATGGTGGTAAAAGTGACGTTTGGATTGGCAAGACCGTTTACAGGTACAAATCATATAGTTTTGTCCGCAACAATAACTATTTGATCTTAGTTTTGATAACTATAAAACTTAGAATCTCAACTCTTCGATCTTCAGCAACAACTGAGATCATGTGCCTGTAAAACCATTTCAGTTTCACATCATAGCTTAATATAAAGTACTAGGGTCTTTAATGTCAAAAAGATTCAGTTCAACACTTAATGCTTCTATTTTTCTCATAATAGTTGAATTTCGGTACAAATAGTCTCGAGTTGTGTTGAAGGGACATGTTAGAGAGACAATATTATAAAACTATTTCTGTGAGTGACAAATGAAATAACTCTCTTCTGATGTTTATATTGAGCTTGCAAAATTGGATTAAAACAACTGTCAAGCAGTGCATTATAAAGAATGGGAAGAAAAAAATTCAAAGGTAAGAGTAATAACCAGAGAACACTATCTTACATGCTTCACTCAATGAAAGCAACAACTAATGAACTTTTAATATCTGCAATGGCATCTATGTTACAGGTGGTACTTGGAATAAGAACTGGACGGTTTGGATTGAGCAAAAAGAATCTCCTGTTTGCATATTATGTAGCAGCAGCCAGCATATTTGAGCCGGAGAGGTCTCTAGAACGACTTACATGGAATAAAAAAACAGCTTTGCTCCAAACACTGAAGTCACATTTAAAAGATGAAGAAACTAGGAGCACATTTGTAGATAAGTTCAATAAATACGTTAATGGAGAAGACTACTCAAACAAGTAAAGATAATTCTACATGTGAAGATATGATTGAGCAAGGATTTCTAACCAGATGTGGCAAGTGCGGAAAGATACCAAAAATGCAGATCTTACACGCCTATTGAATTTAGCCAATTTCTTAGATTGCTTGCATCACTTAATTAACACCCCAATACTAGCTAGGATTTTGGAACACATGGTTGATCCTATTTTAATAAAAAAAAAAAAAATATCTAAAGAGTTATTATTTTGGCTGGTCTTTTTTTTTTTTGTATTTGTGGTGAATAGATTACCTTCATCTGTTTCATAGTTATACAATTCACTGCTAACTCCAATTAAAAAAAAAAACTTTGGCAACGTAAAAAAACAAGCATAGATTGAATGCTTGTGTTTAATTTGGTACATCTCAATTAGAAGTAATAAACTTTATTATCTTAATTTGGTACTATCTCTAAATTTTTTTTGAAGCAGGGTACTATCTCTAAATTACTTGAATGATTGTGTTTAATTTACTATATCTCAAAATTGTTATTTTAATTCTGTGTTTTTAACTTGATGTGCTTGAAGAACTGGGATCGGCCAAATCGATTCTTGAGAAACTAAAGCAGCAGCTACTATCTGAAGCACTGAAATGTTCTGCAACTCAAGAGGTGAATTCATGCGAAAAGAATAAAGCTCCTGTTAAAAATCATGCAAACATTGTCAACCATCAAGAACCGATATTGCAAAGTCCAAGCCCGTGCCCTACTTCATCGTCCGGTATGTTCTTAACAGAGTTAAAACAAGCCAAGATGAACCTTGGTAAAACTATAAATGATCTTGGAGGGATACAATCTTCTGTCAAAACTTTGAATAAGAAGATGAAGAAGGAAAGACTTTTTCTCGAGAGGACACGGGAGAATCTACAATCAAAGTTTGCAGCTATCTCTGCTAAAAATGTTGCTAAAGAAGAAACAAGGTCAAAGCCACCAGAAGCTCCTGTAGAAAAGGATTTTACTTTTGACATTCCACAAAATGTTGTGAGAGATTTCAAGTTGGATGTTGAACAGTATAATGAAATGGTTGAATCGAGATTCACAGAAGTTTCGAAGCAAGGGATTAAGTACGGAGAGAATGAGTTTAGTATTAAGAATGCTGAGATGAGGTGGTTTGCAGCTAACAAGATGGAAGATGCCGCAATGGCAACCGAAGCCGTAGCTCTTTCTGAAATCAAGGCACTATCTGGTGCTGATATTTCATCGCGATTTTCTACACGAGAATATCAGAAAGTGACTTTTGCATTAGAGATGTATTCTACTCTAAATTCCGAATTTCAAATACCTGAAGAGTCTATCTTGAAGAAGTTAGTACATGCCAATTTCAAAATCGACAAAGTAAGTGCTTCTAAACTAACAATGTAAAGGGCCGGTCTATGCAAAACTCAAGTAAGCGAAACAAGTTCAATGTAGTTCAAAATCGTCAAGCTTCGAAGCCTGCAATGAGGTCCTAAGTTTCAATGAGAGATCTACTAAGCAGAAAGCAGTTTCCTGACGAATATACTACGACAAAAGAGATGGAAGAGCACGCTGAAACAAAGGTAGCATTGAGTCAAATGCTTCGAGCATTGAGGGAAAATCCAACTCTTCCTACTGAACATGAGAATGATGGGGGCGATCAAAAGCAGTCCGTAGTACAGAGGAAAATGTTTGGATTCATCCGAATATCTTCTCCTTGGGAAAGCGAAATGATAAAAAGACATAAATTTATAAACCTAATGCGTATACCACAGCTCATGCATCAATGTCTTGGGGTTCTTTAACGTCTCTTAGGCTATGTGAGCCTTTTGGTTGGTATGTGTAGTTGAGTTTTGAGTGTCACATGTTGGTTAACAATGGATTTCATGAAGATGTTATGAGATAACAAAACCATAGTCTTAAAGCTTTAGGTGAAATTATTAATGACATGATCACTATTTGTAGCATGTGATGCAGATTTCCATGTTTTTGGACTTTCTAGACACCATGAACATCTTGGTGTGTATATTACAGCTAGATTGAAACTTTGGAGTTTCACATGATTTTTTAATATGGATTCTTTATGATTGAATTTGAACTTGTGTTGTGACTAGTTAAGTTCCAATAACTAGTCATTTTGTCTACGTATAAAAAACCTAAGTATTTTTGTGGTAGTATTATATAAAAAAAAATTTAGAAAAATAAAATAGTTATACCGCATATTAAAATGAAACAATTTTAATTTTCAATATCTATTGAACTCAAAACCCAATCTCTATTGAACTCAATTTTATATAAAAGGGTGTCATTCATTCTTGAGAAGTTTTCAAACAAACAAACCTGCTCTGCTACAAAATCCATAACTTGGCTTTCTGATAGGTTCCTTCCAGCCTTCCTCACTACATATGCCATTGGATATTGCCCAGCCTCCTTATCGGGATACCTGGTATATACGTGCACACATTCAAAGGACTTATCTAGGAATCGAACTGTTTTTTCCCTTCATCGTCATACTCTTTTTAAAATTAAAAAGCAGACAAAAATACTAAAATCAAGGTACTAATATATAATAATATCTGTGTTAAGTTTCTCATGCTTTAGAGAGAAAGAAGGAGAAGAGTTTAGAAAATCCTCAAGATAGTAAAAATCAAAGTGATTCATATTGAAAAGATGATCAAATGAATACAAAGGTGGCTCTTTATATAGTGATTAACCAACTAATCAACTAATAAGCAACTCTTAACAAACTAAAGGAAAACTAACAAACTAATGGGAGTTTTTGCCTAATCATCATATTCTTAACAATCTGGTAAATGAAAGGCTTACGGTATGACAGCAGCATCTAAAATAGCAGGATGAATCAGCAACAAAGCCTCTAGTTCTGCCGGAGGAACCTGTAACATTAAAAAAAATAAAAAGCAAAAGAACTTCCATGAGATTTTACAACATTTATGTCCTTAATCTTGTCCTAATTGTTGTGAGTGAGTAAACAGTAATTTATCTTCAAGTTATTTAGTTGAATAAGCAGTAGTGCAGGCAGACTGTGCAGTGGCTAACTAGTGAATAATATACTGCATTAGATATAATTGCTGATAACTAGTAACCTGAAATCCCTTGTATTTAATGAGCTCTTTCAAACGATCCACGACAAATAAGAATCCATCACTATCAATATAGCAAACATCCCCTGTTTTTAACCAACCCTCCGAAGTAAGGGTTGATGTAGTTGCCTCGTCGTTACCAAAATAACCTGCCATCACCAACGATGTCTTTCATGTTAATGAAAACAACAACAATTATGACTAGCACACATAAAGTGAGCTTTTTAAGTTTTTATCTAATATTCTAATGTGAGAAACTACTATTTTTTAGTGTTAAGAACAGTATGGACATTTTATTTGTTTCATGCCAATGGGATAATCTTTGCATGCCATCGACAAAGACTAATCTTTCAAATTGGAAATAAGAACGATACACAATCAAAATGAAGAGTGAAGGGGAATAAGTGTGTTGGATAGACGGGCATCTACTTTAGTCAAAGCATATGAGCAACAAAATAGTAGTAAAACATTAGTTTAAATTCCAAAACAACAATGTTCTCATTGACAACATTGTCACCAACTACTATTATTAGGAGTATAGCAGCAGATAATATAAACAAATACAGTAAGTTTCTCGTAATCAATGTATTTTGATTAGTAATTTTCCGATGGAGCAAAAAAAAAGTATTTTTATTAAAATAATAATAATAATAATAATAATAATAATAATAATAATTGTTAGAAATAATATAAAACCATTGATGTGAAGGGATAATCCGTCATCTGACAATAATAATAAATAGATTGTTTACGTTTATCTTTCAAACCTTTCAAATCTAAAACAAAACAAAACAAACACGTGTGAGGAATAACAAGTCCACAATAGCATACTGCAGAGTAATTAAAAGAAAAAAAGACGGTCGTTCAAACCTTTCATGATGGTGGGACCCCGGAGCCAAAGCTCACCGGTCCGATTAACCGGCAACGGTTGAGAAGTTTCAGTGTCAACAATCATCGCCTCCGTGGAAGCAGATATAAGCCCAGCCGTGCCGTACTTACGAGTCTCTTCCAAAGATTCAGTGGAACTACCAACTCCAGAGGATTCCGTGAGACCATAACCCTGAAATATAGTAACGCTAGGGTACTTGTCAACAAACCCTTCTATAACCTCTTTGCTCAGAGGAGCCCCGCCGCAGAGCACTGCCTGAAGGGAACTCAAATCGTACTTGCTCTTAATCCCATCCGCGTTGTTCAGAAGAGCCACCAGTATGGGCGGCACAAGCGGAAGGTACGACGCTTTGTATTTCTCAATGGATAAGAGCATATCGTGCATCTCAAACTTGGAGAGAACAACGATGGTTGAACCCAAAGCCAGAAGCCCCAGAGCGAACACCGCAAGACCGTATATATGAAACATAGGAACCGTGCATATGAATGTTTGTGACCGCTCTTCTTCTTCTTCCTTGCTGAACCTAGCCAATACAATTTGAACCATCGCTATGAGGTTCTTATGCGAAGATACCACTCCTTTGCTGGGTCCCGTCGTTCCAGATGAGTAAAGTAGAGTGGCAGTGTCTTCCTGGTTGACTCGCTCGCTCACTCTACTCGACTCGGGTTCTTTCTTCATCATTTCCTCCAGTGTGTTCGATGATGAGTGACCACCACCGTCGGTCTCCATGAGAATGATTGGGAGCGAAGGTGATGCTCCAGTGATTTTTGAAACGAGCGGAGGAGTTGTGAAGGCGAGGACGGGTTTGGAATCGGCGATCTGCTTTGCGATTTCGCGTGTGGTGTTGAGGGGATTGGTGGTGGTGATGATGGCGCCGAGGGAGATGACGGAGAGGCACACCACAGGGAAGTAAATGGAGTTGGGAGAGAGAAGGAGGATGACGTCACCCTTACGGATTCCCATATTGGAGAGAGAGGTGGTGACTGCTTCCACCGATAGCCAGAGTTGTTGGTAGGTGAACTGACGGCCGGTGGAGGCGTCGATGAAGGCGATGCGGCCATAATGTGGGCGGGAGGAGATGAAAGTGGTGGCGTCTAAGGAGTGATTTGAAGGGAGTGGGAGGGGTTTCCTCTTGCTATAGAAGATTGAATTGGAGCTGCAGAACCCACTCCTTGGGTCCACGATTCTTCTACTGTTCCTCATATTCTCCGACTCCATCTCAATCTCTCATCTTTGTTCTTCTTTATACCTTCTAGTTGAGCTCTTTTGGTCTAACTTCAATTCACTACTTAATACTCCTTCAGTCCTATTTTAACTGTCACTAGTATGTTAGCCCGTGCCGTGCACGAGATTATTTTCTTTTTTAATATTATTTTTTAATTTATTTTTAATTATTATTTGATTACTTCATTTTATTATTCGATAATAATTTGAGATATTATATCTTATGAGTTGTTTAAAAATAAATTGTTGGAGTAAATATATTTTTTTACAGATATTTTTTTAAATCACAAAACTCTCACATTTTTTCGCCAAAACAAAATTCACATTCACCGAATTTTAACGTTTATTATAGATTTATTCAACTTAATTTCATCAAACTACATTTTTTTTTATTTAAATACAATGTAAAATAAAATATATTTTTTCATTATCTTTTCACCTTGTTTCGTAGTAATCCATATATGAATTAAACACCCACATTTTTTCGTCAACTGAATCTCATCAAACTACATGTTTTTATAAATACAGTGTAAATTAAGATATATTTTCCCATCAATCTCTCACTTTGTTTCAACTTGGTTAGAAGTAATATAGATGTAAATTTTTAGAACAAAATAATTCAAATAAATAGAAAATCTTGCATATCACACAACTCACACATTTTTTCGTTTCTAGTACTCATTGAAATTACAAAAAAGATAGTGTCGTGTATTAATATATGGGTATAAATATTGATCATCGTGTAAATTATAAAATAAAAAGACACTCATATTAATAGGAGTGTTAATATAAGTCATATTATAAAAAATAGGTTTTCTGTATTAATATGTGTATAAATATTTAAGTTCCTATTAAAAAAAGTCTTTCATCTCGTATTAATAAATTTTGTGTTAAAACATTCGTAGAAATATAATTCCGTAAAAACTAAAAAAAAAAAAAAACCCGTACATGAGTATAAATATAGCTCCTGTAGAAATTACAAAAAAAAAAAAAAATAGTCCTCTTATTAATATATGGGTAGAAATATAACTCCTCGTAGAAATATACGTTCTCGTAAAATTTCAAAAAAAAAAATCTCTAGAGAGTGATCTCCCACATTCTCGTATTACTATATGGTTTTTATTTTTAAATTATGTAGACGTTCATTTTATATTGATTTTATTTAAATATGAAAAATAATACTCTAGAGAGTGATCTCTCACTTTCCGTTCTCAACAATATGATATTTTCTCTCCCGTCATCGTAGAAATTATTTAAAGAAATATAAACCTTGTATGATATATGAATATAAATATAAATCATGTGTAAATTAAAAAAAAATAATAGGCACTTGCATTATTATATTAGTATAAATATTTATCCCGTGTAAATTACAAAAAAAAATTATATTAATACAAGTGTAAATATTTTTCATAAGCAATAGAATAAAATATCATAAAATTGCTTCAAAAAAAATCATAAAAATATAGTTTTAGCTGTTGGTGGAATCGAATTGTGTATCTCATACTAATTTTTGTTCGTGAGAGAGACATAGATGACACACATAAACTTTGATTCATTATAGATTGTTTCGTGAAATTTTGTTCATGAGAGAGACCTCCGTAAAAATAAATCATAGATGACACTCAACATTCTTTCATCTTGTTTCAACATATTTCTCAGAAATTCACATGTAAATTTGAAGAACAACAAAAAAATACAAAGAAATAGAAATTCATGCATATTACAGAACTTCCAAATTTTATTGTAAAAAAAAACTCTCACATTCAATCATCTTCCTTCATTTATTGTAGATTTATTCAACTAAATCTCATCAAACTACATTTTTTTTTTTAAAAATATAGTGTAAATTAAGATGTATCATCACACTATTCTTCCATCTTGTTTCATAGTAATCCACATGTAAATTTCAAAAAAAAAAAAATACAAATATAAAGACAAACCTTGCATATCACAAAATTCCCATATTTTTTTCTTCGGAAAATAACTCTTTCACATTCAGTGATCTTCCTACGTTTATTGTACATTTATTCAATTTAATCCAACCAAACTATATTTTTTAAATACAATGTAAATTAAGATATTTTTTTCATCGTTATCTCACCTTCTTCTTTCAACTTGTTTCGTAATAATCTACATATAAATTTCAAGAAAAAAATACAAATAAATAGACAACTTTGCATATCACAAAACTCCCACATTTTTTTGTCAAAAAAATTTTTACATTTAGTTATCTTCTTGCATTTATTATAGATTTATTCATCTGAATATAATCAAACTACTTTTTTTGTTAAATTTAAGATATCTCTTTTCCCATCAATCTCTCACCTTGTTTCAACTTGTTTCATTGTAATCCACATATATATATTTCCAAAACAAAATAAAAAAAATTAAAAAATAGACAACATTGAATAGTACAAAACACTTTTTTTTGTCAAAAAAAAAACTTTCATATTAAGTAATGTTCCTACGTTTATTATAGATTTATTCAACTGAATCTCATAAGACTACATATTTTTATTCATTGATAAGTTTGGTACATGACTTGTATTTCAATAAACTAATTCGCCACTGTTTTTTTTGTTAGAATTAAGTGTCAAAAATTATTCCTTGATATTGTATAACTATTTCATATAATCTTTTTTTGTGATTTAGAACAATTTTCTTTAATAGAGCGTTTATGTTAAAGTTTTAGAATTGAACTACCTTTATAATAGATTTTTTAAAAAAACATTAATTCTAGATTTATTCAACAGAATCTCATCAAACTATATATTTTTTTATAAATTTTATTGTAGATTTATTCAACTAAATCTCATCAAACTACATATTTTTTTTAAATACAATATATATTTAAATAGATTTCTCCATCGTTCTCTCTTCTCAATTCAACCTTTTCGTACTAATCTACATGTAAATTTCAAATAACAAAACAAAAGTACAATTCTTTGTTAACTTTGCACATTACTAAATCCTCACTATTTTTTTTTGTTATAAATTAAGTGTTAAAATCGTCTCTTAATATTTTAGAAATTTTTATATGAAAAAAAATTGTGATTTAAAATAATTACTTGTTGTTATAGATTAAAAAATAAGTGATTTTGACATTAAATAATTTAAAGATTATCTTTTAGAGATTTTACAAAAATATAGAATCTATTTTGTGTTTGTTTACCTTTATAAAAATTCCTTTTTATGTAAAAAAAATCTTTAACTTCTTTGAATACAGCCATATAAAAGTAATTTTGTATGACAAAATTATCATAAAGAACATCCAAATAATATAATATATCATATAAAATAAATATATCCCAACAAATTTCTAAATTTTTTGTATAAAATTTTGTAACACTTATTTTCTCTTTCCTCTAAAAAATCTTTACAAAAAGCTAATAATACCACCTTCAGTTGTTTAGCAATTTGTAGATTATTTTTAAATTTGATTATTTTTTTAGCTATAACAAACATATGTTATTTTATAAAAAATTATATTTTTTTTTTAAAATAAGTAATAATTTTTTAAAAAAAAACTATAACAAAAGGTCACTATATGTCTCTTAATCCTTACAAAAAAAATATGACTCTTAATTGATATTCCCTCTATTTCTTTTTATTTGTCATTTTAGAAAAAAAAGAAAAAAGATCAATTTAAGAAGGTGTATTTTTGCACCTTATTTTCCTATTATACCCTTCTTTTTAGAATATATATATATCCTAATTTTAATCCCCCAATAAATTTCTTTTTTTTTGCACACACACTTTCGCTTTTTTTTTTTTTTTGGTACATCGGAAGATACACACTTTCTCTTTCAAAAAAACTAAAACCACCAAATAAAAAATTGTAACAAACTTTTATTTTTTGGTGCAAAATTTATAACAAACTTTATGTAAAAAAAAACAAACAAACTTTGTTACAAAAAATTAGAAAGAAAGGTATAATAGGTAAAATATAACTTAAATTGTCAAAACGACAAATAATTAGAAACAAATATTTTTTAAAAAACAACAAATAAAAAGGAATGGAGAGAGTATTAAAGCACATTTGAAAATAATCAAAATGTATTACCGAAAACAATATATGTCACCAAACAAATTTATAATTAATTCTATCAATGTGAGTAATAATGCATAATAATCAATGAGTGAAAACATCAGTCTATTAAAATAAATGACAAAATTGAATAAAATTCTTCATATATTTGGTTGTGGATAAATCAGCTTCATCAGGGTAAGCTCTCTTAGCTGATATACCATCAACTTGTCTACGACATCTAAAGCAGTTCTATCTTTGACCTTCTTCTCTACTGTTTCATCAAACTTTGTTATAAGATCTTGTGAATCGCACTGATAAAATATTAGAACATATAAAGTATGAATTGCACAGATAAAAATTAGAAAAATATAAAGTATGAATTGCAATGATAAAAAATTAGAAATATAGGGTATGAAACTTATTAGTACACAAAATTATTGATAGTATCATAGTAATAAGTCAAGAAGAAAAAGTTAATCTATAGATTTAATAAGTTAAGATGAAATAGTTAATCTATGAAAATTTATTTTTTAAATGAAAATTTAAGGTGCTTACCGTAGAACTACTTTTGATGTATGTCTTTGACTCTACTTGCATTAGTACTTAGTGCCATGATCTTCTTATAGTATTATGTTTTTGACACGACTGATACCACCAAACACCATCATCAATATATTTGATTTCAACCATGATTATAAACATTGATTCATACAATTTATTCACAGTGATATTTGTCAAAGTGTTTTAATAAAAGAAATAATAATAATAATAATAATAATAATAATAACAACAACAACAACAATAATAATAATATTAAAATACTCATAAATTGCAAAAGAAAATTGTCTTACTTGTTGATATTCTAGAAGTGTCTCAATATTTTGTCATAGGTGTGATTTTAAGTAGATCGTGATGGAAAACTTTGGAGATGAACTGAAACTTGTATAAGAGAATCATTCTTTTCATAAGTTCTAAAAAAAGTTGAAAGAAAAAATTAATAAACAATTACATATATGCATAACTGAAAATTTCTTAAATGTAATTTATAATTGATATAATAATAGAATCATACATCAATTTTAACGTCGCAGCTTCGGGAAATCTGGATTAAACATGAGCCGCGAACAGTCTAAACTAATGTTTAAATTCTTTGACCATGAATGTCATGTATTTCTCACGATGAATGTGTTTTCTATATATAGTTAAATTATATTTGGACTTGTTATGCTAGAGTGGAAACAAATTAAGTTGTTGTTATCCGTAAAATATTATTTTTTGTTGTTATCCATAATTTTTATTTTAATTGTTTAAGTTAATTAAAAAAATCTTTACAAAAAAAATTAGTGAAACTCTAATTGAATAACACCTAAGCAAATTTTTCTAAGAATGCAACAAAATTATGCTCAAAAAAATATCTAAAAAAAATATAAAAAAAAAATCTTAGAGAAGCTCTAATTAAATGCCACATAAGCAAATTTTCCTGAGAATGCACGAGAGAGCTCCGTGAACCTATCGTAATGTATATAATAGAGATAATTCACCAAATACAACTTTTACTAAAATATCTTTTATTTTTATTGGTAATAGACATTGAAATCCTAAAAAGTAAATTTTAGAGTATACTTTTTCTCTCACCTAATAATTAATTTAAGGGATAAAATAGAAAAAATCAATATTATAAATAGTATAGAACACTTATTTTGGGAGACAGAAAGAGTAGTTAATACTAAATTCTTTTTCTGCTTCAATTTATTAGTTGTACAGTAGTATACTCGCTGCGTCCTCTTATATTATAAGAGGAAAACAATAAAAATCACATTTTTTAAGAAAATGTAAAATATAAAATTTAGAAGTATGTTATTTTGAAAAAAAAATTGTATGAAAATATATAAAAATGATTTTTGTTGATCATTTATTATAAAAAATGTAAGAGATAATCAATTTTTCTTGAAAATATTAAAAAAAGATATAGGGTGCGTTTGTTTCAGCTTTTTTTTGAAAAAAATCTATTTTTTTTCATAAAAAATCATTTTTTTAATTTTACTTGTGTTTGTTTCAGATTTTATAAAAATCATTTTTTAAAAAAAAATCATTTTTCTCTTCAAAATGAAAAGCTATTTTGAACAGCTTTTTTCAAAATCTATTTTTTTAAGAACATGAACCATGTGTTTGTTCTCAAAAATGATTTTTTTAATTATAAACAAACACAAAACAACTTTATGTTTTTTTCAAAATCTCTACAAAATAAATCTATTTTTTAAAAATAGATTTTTTTTAAAAAATCTATTTTATTTTAATCTCAAACAAACGCACCCATATTTTATAGAGATTTTGAAAAAAATTTAAAGTTGTTTTGTGTTTGTTTACAATTATAAAAATTATTTTTGAGAACAAACATATAATCGTTGTTTTTAAATAACTTTTCATTTTAAACTCAAAAATGATTTTTTTAGCAAAATGATTTTTGATGAAAATCTGAAACAAACACATCAAAAATGAAAAAGGTGATTTTAAAAAAAAAAAATTGATTTTTTCTTTAAAAAATCACAAACAAACGCACCCATTATGGGACAAAAAAATTGATTTTTTTCTCTTACATTATAAGACGAAGGGAGTACATTGTTTAGCTCTCTAATTTACATTGTTCAAATATGTATCATTTAATATTTTCGTGTAATTACTAGTAAAATACTCGTGCATCTGCACGGGTACTCGGTTGTATGGATAATTTATTTTATTTTTTATTTTTATCAGCGGATCCCGTGTACAATAGTTATTTTAAAATTTTATTGATGAAAATTATTTCACGTTTAATAATTATTTTATTTTATTTTATTTTTTCATCCAAATAGACTAAATAAAAAAAATGTAATTTTTTTTTATCATTGGTAGTTTTTTTTTCTTTCTTTCTTTTTTTATGCAAATAAGTCATGAAAAAATATACTACCACCGTTCCTTTTTACTTGTCGTTTTAGAACAAAATATTTATTCCTTTTTACTTGTCGTTTTGGCAATTTAGGTTATATTTTGCCTATTACCCTCCTTCCTATTTTATTTTATTGGTTAAATTTTGTATAATTTTTTTTGTTGAAACAATATAATCTTTTTTTTTATAGAAATTTTGTTTTTTTTTTTAAATAAATTTTGTTACAATTTTTTTGGAAATAGATAATGTTTGTGAAAAAGTAGGAATTTATTGGTAGATTAAAAATATGATATATATATATATATATATATTTAAAAAAGGGCATAATGGGAAAATAAGGTGCAAAAATACTCTCCTATTTTGGTCTTTTTTTCTAAAACGACAAGTAAAACAGAACGGAGATAGTTAGTTATTTATGTATTTTGGCATAAAAGATAGTTTTTTTAGTTAGTGTGATGATGTGGCAGTATTTATTTTTTTGAGTTAGTGTCAGCATATAGAGTGAGCAAGGACATTTATGGTTTTTGTTATATAGATGGATTAGTTCTCTTATTTAAGGGAGAGTGTTAACTGTGCCCTTAAGGCATATGTTAATAAACTTATTTAAAAAATGGGTCTTGTTAACTAGTACACTCTTTAAGCATATTATTTAAAGAAATTATTTATTAAAAAAGTTAAACAGCACGATTTTCAATGTGTTGATTTTATACATTTTTAAAAAATTCTATAAAAACTTACTATTTAAGAAACTTAAAAGTACACCGGATGCGCTTTTTAACATTTACTTTAAAAAATTTACACATTTGGCCTCTTTTTAACTTGATCTTTAATTTTGACAAAAATTAAATTGGGAAAAATGGGGGAAACAAATTTATGTACTTATATATTAATTTTGCGAAATCACAACATCGAGAGTAATGATCTTCAATCATATTTTCAGTCTCGTGGTTGAACCTATTTTCAATACTCTCTAAATTAAAATGTAGTATATATTTGGTCCACCAATTTTAAAATTTCCAAGAGTATTAAAAAATGATATTATTTTGGTCATCGAATATAAGTAAAATTTAGTCAATAAAAATTGATGTATCTAATTCAAATTTGCATAGATATATTAATTTTCTTTGACCAAATTTTGCTTATATTTGAGACCGAAGGGAGTAATCTTTTTATGTCGTGGTATATGATCTGATCATGAGAAATTATTAACATCGATGTCTTTGTGATCTTACCTCAGTGGCAGGAACATCACATTTTTTATGTTGGTCTTCTATTACTCGAGCAAAAGACAACCTAAAAGACGGGTATTCATGGCGTGCAGGTTCATGATCTTCCTTTTGGTGCACCCCTTAGACCACTCTTGGCCATCTAGGATCACTTGTCCCCTATGTCGATATTCATGATTTGCAGCTCTCGGTAAAATATGTGTTTTCCTTAGGAAATCTTGATACACTCAGATTCTCTACACTCAGCTCATTCTGTTGATTTCTGATGTGATTAACAACACTCATTTTCATTTCAATGACTCCATTGAAGACGTCTTTGTTTGGACTAACAACAAAAATGACATTTACACTACCAAAAGTGGCTATAACTAGTTACTTTTCCTGAGAGATCATGTATCAACTGATAAACCTTTACAGTATTGGTCTTGGTCTTGGATATGGAAACTTCAACTCCCTGAAAAGATCAAGTTATTCTTTTTGTTGGTTTGTCACAACTCTACGCCTACCCTGTCTTTGCTCAATCACCAGAAGATGAATCTTTCTCCCACTTGCAGTCATTGTGGCCTCCAAGACGAATTTTTCCTTCATTGCATTCGCGACTGTGAGTTCTCTCGCAGCTTTTGGAACCACATTGGTTTCACCAACCCAGATTTCTTCTCAAATGTGAATGTGTATGATTGGCTCGAGTCATGTACCACAAGTTCACAGGCTCTCACCTTCTCGGTCGATGTTTGGTGGTCTCTGAGACACCGCAACTTGATGTGTCTGAACAATGAGACTTGGTCTTTTTACTTCATTTTTTTTCTTCTTCATATGAGACTTGGTCTTTAAGACGACTCTCCTTCAACATCCGAGCTATGGTCGAAACATTCAAAAATTGTTTCTCTCTCGCTTCTAACGTCGAAGTAGTAGATGGACATATCAGGTGGAACAATAATAACTATTTTTGTACCATTCTGAATGTGGATGGAAGTTGTCTCGGTTCTCCTGTTCGAGCTGAATTTGGTGGAATTATTAGAAACACCTTTGGTAGGTTTCATTCACGGGTCCCTGACATTTTACTCGCAAAATTGTTTGCAATATACATGGGTCTCTTGCTGGCCAAAGATGAGTATTGATGAACTTGTCTGGTACTCCAACTTGTTACACTGTGTCCACCTCATCAAAGGTCCACCTGTTAAATATCATATTCATGCTGTGCTAATCTAGGATATAAATGAATTACTCTCTCAAACTAATGTTTCTCTCTATAAACTTGGAGCTTCTTCAGATGCCGACTTCTTGATTCATACCTCTCATCTAGAAACAATGAAGACATTCTTCCCTCGTGATTAGTTTTTCTTATTAATTTTCTTTTTTTTTAGCTTACATACCAAAAAAAAAAAATGAATGTGTGAACCAATAAAACTCCATATTATTATTAATTTTTTTTCATGATTTTTTAAATAATTTTTTTAGGCGTTTAAATAGTTTCTAAAATTTTCTACCAACAAAAAAAATAGTTTTCTAATATGAGATTGGAATATTTAGTTTAAACATTTAACTACAATAAGAAAGACATACCAAACAAAAAAACTACAATCAAAAAGATAATTTAGTCTTTTTTATTAAAAAAAAACAAGATAATTTAGTCTTTACCTTTTCAAAATCAATTTTGATACAAACTATTTAAACAACATTAATTCGTAAGAATTACTTATACATGAATTTATCAAAATATAAATCATTTAAATTCAACTCATTTTTAATTAAAATCGATTATCCTCACAACTCAACCAAACATACTTTTAATAACTTTTAAAAATATCAATTTTATTTTAAATTAACCTCTCTCAAACTCTCTCTTCATTTTCTCTCTTCACGTTTTCTCTTTATAATAACCAAACATAGTGTAAGTTATAATGAATGCGATTTTGGGATCCTTTGATTTCCTTTTGATGTATTTGGGTGACCAAACATAAGTCGGTGGAGAGGAATATTTGGGGTAAGATTCCCTGCTGGTTCCAGCGGTGCGAGTGTGAGGCAACTTTGGTTCCTCCTCAGTAAAGTAAAATAAAATAAAAGAAAATTTTACAGATTTAGAGAGGTGAAGGGAGAAGACGCAGAAGAGAAGGAGATATTAATGTGAATGTAAGGGAAAGGGAAAGGGAAAGGAAAGTGTTGTGTTGTGGGAGGAGACATACATACATACATACATACTGTATTATAGAATAGAATCATCCATAATCCATCAGAGTTTTAAATCGGCAAAGCAAAAGCTCCTCCCTCCCTCCCTCACTTTCTTTCTTACTTTCTTTCTTTATTAGAGAGAGTCCTCTTTTTTTCTTTTCTCTTCACTTTCTTTCCCAGTCGACGACGGATTGATCGATCTGTTCTCAGATCTGGTATCCGACCGTAATTGTATTCTTTCTATTGCTTGCCGTTGGAAACAGAGGAAGAAGAAGAAGAAGAAGATGGAGAGCGAAAAGAAATCTTCTCCAATATCTAACTTTGGAGCATGGGGTATGAACGTCGTCAGCTCCGTTGGAATTATCATGGCTAATAAGCAGCTCATGTCCAACAACGGCTATGCTTTCACCTTCGGTCAGTCCTTTCAATCATTCTTCTTAACTTAACTTAACTAAACTATACTATACTAGATAGATCTCTAATCTATTCACTTCTTTTCCTCTCGATCTGCACCCAGATCCAACCCAATTTCCTCATCATAATTTCATTTACTTTACTTTACTTTACTTTACACTATGAATCATTGTTGATGTGTGTGTAGTGTACTACAGTAGTTAGTACTTTTTTATATTATTATTTGTTTGATACTGTACAGTACATACATAATTCATATACTAATAAATCTTTATTATTATTTTACCAGCAACTACGTTGACTGGGTTCCACTTTGCTGTAACTGCTCTGGTGGGTCTGGTGTCAAATGCTACCGGTTATTCTGCTTCAAAGCATGTACCTCTGTGGGAGCTTATTTGGTTCTCAGCAGTTGCAAATATATCTATAACATCCATGAATTTGAGCCTCATGCTCAATTCTGTTGGTTTCTACCAAGTAAGCTTTTATCTTCACATATATATATCACTATACTATACTATATATTGTTACATCAACTTCAACCATGCGTATCTTCTTTTTTTTATCTATTTTCTTTCTTTTAATTATGCGTTTCACCATTCTTGTTTTCAACCGTCTTTGCTTCCATTCTCACCTGGGTAGTTATTTTAAAATTCGGTTCTGGTATAAACTTATACCAACCGAATACACATATAAAAGTGGCCCAAATGGAAAAGATAATTTGATTAAATAAGCTAGAGAGAGAACAAAAGTTAAGTGTGTGGAAAACTACTTCAACATAGCCCAACTATTTCGACTTATGTTAAACTTTGTTTGCCGTAAAGCCCAATAGTGCCTATTGAATCAGATATCCAACCCCAGCTCTTTTACAAGGCTTGGTTGTTGCATTGCACGAATTCATTTGTAAAAGCCTAACAATTCTGTATTGAAGCTTTGCATAGATTGTACTGTGGTGCTTGTATATGATTTCGTTATTTTAACATAACTGTCTGCTTGTTTGAACTTGAAGAGCTACAATGAGATGTTTGGAGTTTATAAGCATTTGCCTTTGTGATTCGTAATGTCAATCCTCACAGTATTAGTACCTGAAAAATACTTACTGTTATATGTAAGGAATACCAATGCTGACGTCCAAAAGTTTATTCTAGTATAAACTTAGATCTTCAAGTTTGACAACCTGTGTACTATGTAGGCATTTTGTTAATGTGTGCTCTAGAATTTTTTTGCAAGCACTAGCAAGATTACAATCATCATCATCGTGTAATAATTTCAAATTGTGCTCAATTCTTCCTTTTAGAGACACATGCATTAGTTATTATAATTACATCTCAAGATTTAAATGTTGAGATTTGTAGAACTCGCTTACTGTTGTCTGACTCTCCATCACTAAGGCTCAGCCTTTTCCTCCAAGTGCTCTAACTTTTAAATGAGCCTATTCTTGTGTTTTTTCACTTTGAATCTTCATTTCCTCGAGTTTTTAGATATTCATTTTCTCATTGTGTAATTGAACAGATATCAAAACTAAGCATGATTCCGGTGGTTTGTGTGATGGAATGGATCCTTCACAGCAAACACTATTCAAGGGAAGTGAAAATGTCAGTCATGGTTGTGGTTATTGGTGTTGGTGTTTGCACGGTAACTGATGTTAATGTTAACCTCAAAGGTTTCGTGTGTGCCTGTCTAGCAGTTGTTTCATCATCTTTACAGCAAATTGTAAGTGTTTATATAATGTTTTTGTTCCACCATGCGGGTAGTATGGAATTTGTTTCAATTTTTATTGAGATTTCCCTTTCTCTCGTCATTTATGTTCTAGTGTTGTAGCATGGATTAGAAAAAGAAACAATTGGTTGTGGGCCCCACAAGGCAGTTTTAGTGTTTGCTCGGCCACATATTTCATCTGGATTTTTTTTTCTCATTCTTTTGTACATTTAGAATTGGAGTAATCAAAGGTGAATACTGAGTGGAACTTGTGTAGACATAGTATCATAAGTGAGCATCATTTTTGTTCTTTTGAAGGCTTTTTAACTTGTACTTTGCTAATTAACGTTCATTTTTAGAACAAGCAGGCTTCATTGTTAACAGGAGAGTTTTTAAAAAAATATTGTTTAGTTTAGTACAGGTTCAATGTCAAGTTACAATAGCCTATATAGGTTTTTTATTATTTAGCCTACTGTTGTTAATTTTTTATCTTCATTTATTCTTATTTAAATTTTTAATTACTTTTTATTTTGTCAGTTTATTACTTAATGCATTATATAATATTAAAAATATATTTGACTGTGGTTGTCCAATTACTGAATCATGAATCAGTTGGCTTTCACCTGGATAATAACCGACCAGTTTGTTTTTAAAACACTATTTTTTTAACTATAAAACCTTTTTGTGTTTTTTTACAAGAAACTTGTGTTGTGCACCTGAAATCATGCCTACTTGTTTGATTGATTCCTTGCTATTATATACCTGATCTTTTTTCCCTTTGTTTTGACAGTCAATTGGTTCTCTACAAAAGAAATATTCAATTGGATCTTTTGAACTGCTGAGTAAGACTGCTCCTATTCAAGCTCTCTCTCTTATTATTCTTGGTCCATTTGTTGATTACTATCTCAGTGGCAAGTTGATAACCAACTTTAAGATGTCTTCTGGTGCCATTGTAAGTGGTCACCCTTTTCTATGTTGAATCTAGATAGTTTCGTTTTGTATTTGTCGTTAAATATACATACATACAGTGTTGGATTGTTTATTTAGTGTCTTTTGTAAATCTCTGCAGTTGTTCATTCTTCTTTCATGCACCCTAGCTGTGTTTTGCAATGTAAGCCAGTACCTCTGCATTGGGCGCTTCTCAGCAGTTTCCTTCCAGGTTTTAGGCCACATGAAAACATTGTGTGTTCTGACTTTGGGGTGGCTGCTATTTGATTCAGAGCTCACTTTCAAGAACATCATGGGAATGGTTCTTGCAGTTGTCGGCATGGTTATTTATAGTTGGGCTGTGGAGCTTGAAAAGCACTCAAATGCGAAGACTCTTCCTCATGCAAAAAACAGCCTTACAGAAGAAGAAATTAGGCTATTGAAGGAAGGGGTAGAAAATATTCCGTTGAAAGATATTGAACTTGGTGAAGCTAAAGGTTAGAATGACTCTCAGTAACAGATGGTAAAAATTAAAAATGATGGATAAGGATTAGTCTCAAGCTTAATGTGTATTACTTCAATTTGATTTGTTCCTTTTGTAGTTTATTTGCTGCTAAACTCTTGGTGTCTATCTGTTAACACGAACTAAAGTCCATTTTAGAGAAAATGTTCCTTTATTTTGATTTTTTTTTTTTGGCTTAATTGCACTTTTGGTCCCCCTATTTTACATATCTTGCAATTTTGGTCCCCCTATTTTAAAATCAAACAATCTAGCCCCCTATTTTGATTTTTGTTGCACTTTTGGTCCCCCAACCCATTTTGTTCACAAAAATTGTTGATGTGGCAGCTGACTGGACAAAATTGATGATGTGGCAATAACACATAATTATTTATTTATTTATTTATTTTTAATATCTAACTCATTTTAAATATTTATTTTATTTTTTAATAAAATCAGAAAAAAAAATAAACAAAAATAAAAAATAAACAAAAATTGAAGATTATTAATTATTTTGTCAAAATAAAATAAAATTGAAGATTATTATATCTGTATTTATGTATTGTGTTCCTTTTTCCAGACTTCTTCTTGCTTTTTCAATCTTCATCTATCAAACAACAACAACAACACAAACATCATCATCTTCCCTCTATGCCTGAATCGATTCTAATTCTGAACAAAAACGCAGAACAACAACAGAATCATTAAACCTAGAACAACAACAACAACATACATCGTTTCAAAAAACTAGATCGATAATCATTTCAACATCACCGCAGTCGATTTCCTTTTCACGGTGGTCAATTGGTGTTGTTTCCGAACTGGAGCAGAGGACAACAACATAAACACTGTTCTTCTTCAAAAATCCCCAATTTCAACAAACACTAATTTCAATTTCTGGTTGTTGTTTTTTTTTTTTTGTAAACATTTTTGGTTTTTAGTGATGATGTTGTTGTTGTTGTTGTTGTTCATTCTTTTGTTCAATCTAGATTTCTTTGATGCTCTTGTTCAATTTCTGGTGGTGGTGATGATGCTGTTGTTGATCAATTTTTTGCCCCCCTGTATTTCACGTTAGAAGAAAAAATAAGTTTTTGTTTTTTTTTGTTGGAGAAGAAAGAGTTTTTTTTCCTTTATTTTTTATTTCTGTTATTTTTTCAGATTTTATTAAAAAATAAAATAAATATTTAAAATGAGTTAGATAGTAAAAATAAATAAATAAATAATTTTTTTTTGACAAAATAAATAAATAAATATGTGTTATTGCCACGTCATCAATTTTGTCCAGTCAGCTGCCACATCAACAATTTTTGTAAACAAAATGGGTTTGGGGACCAAAAGTGCAACAAAAATCAAAATAGGGGGGCTAGATTGTTTGATTTTAAAATAGGGGGACCAAAATTGCAAGATATATAAAATAGGGGGACCAAAAGTGCAATTAAGCCTTTTTTTTTTACCTTGTGTTGGTGAGGTTCGTTATTTATTTGGCTTGCCCGTAGATGATTGGCAGATGAACAATATGGCGCTATTGCTCAGGTGTAAAATGTGAAGGCAATATATTCTCTTAATTTTGTCCTTTTTATATTATTTTATAAGAGGCGTACCATAATCTAGCTAGAGCGCTGTTTTGACTAGTTGTAGGTCTCTTATTTCATCAAATGCTAGTTACAAACTAACTTTTATCAGAAGCCAAGTTAATAGAGTCGCTCATAATCTAGCTAGAGCGTCTATATTTCAGTCTAGCCCCAGTATCTTTTATTCCCCTCCTCATTGTATTGATACTATTATATGTGATAAATGAATTGATTCATGTTTACCTCAAAAAAAAAGAGGCGTACAACTTTTTTTTTTGGTCACGAGAGGCATACGACTTTCTAGATAAACGGGAATAGAATAAACGTTACAATCCAATAAAATGAGAATATTAAGAAAATTTCGGTCATCAAAAAATAAAAATTGCCTGAAGGGCCACATGTCTTTGTTTGGCTAGCATAGTCGTTGCTACTACTAAAGTCAGTATTGCTTGTATGAAAAATGGGAGAATTATGTGTACCTTGAAGGTGAGTGCACATGCACCGATGAACATATATAGGCAATGATGTGTATAACAGTCTGGTAGGTTTCACCGGGATGACTCCTTAATAGTGATTTGAGCTATACCTTATTTTTGTCTTTGCTTGCTTGTGAATAAAATGACAAAATATGATTAATAAAATGGAATATTAGTAACAAAAGTATTTTAAGACAAAATTGAAACAAGACTCAAAAGTGAAGAAATTGATGGAAATGATAAAAAAAAAAAAGGGTGTCACACACTTTCTACAGACAAAAAAGAATGATAAGCTTATTGATGATCGCCACAAAAAACGTGATTTTTTGATATGATTGATAATTTTGTCTAATCCATAACCAAAAAGAAGCAATGCTTCCAAATGCACACAAAGTGATTTTTTTAATCCATATTCATCTTATCTTGTTGATATGTCATGCCTTCTTTATGTAGAAAAAGCTAAGTTGGCTATAAGAAGGCTAAAGAAAGAAAGAAAATTCATAAAATGCTATGAATGCAGCCACTAACATAAATTTCTAGGCTGAATAATGATAAACAATGACATAGATTCCTAATCTGTAATTTAGTTTTCTTTGATTGATTGACTGACAATTTTACTAATTTTAATTAAGTCGTTAACTTCTATCTCATTTTACACAAAGAAATCAACCGAATTGGGTCTTGTGTCCAAGTTTCCAACGTACAAACAGTTGATAATTCACTAAACTATCCAACGAATCAAATATCATATCAATCAAACATCTATAACTCCAGATATAGCCGAAATAAGACAAAGATAATATTACCTATGAAAATAACTCTAAGAACCAAAATGAACTATCTTTCCAACGAAATCAATATGCTTTTATACCATTTGTTTTTGATATTTTTGGCTTTCTGGCACCAGATGCTACTAATCTTTTAAATAGAGTTCAAAAAGTTATTCATAACATTGTTGTGTCTTCCAAATCTGGAAAAATGGTATTTAAACGAATTAGTTTTGCAATTCAAAAAGGAGTAGCGACGCAACTTATTGCTTGTTTACCTTATGCATATATATATATATATATATATATATATATATATATATATATATATAAATAAAATGAATTTAGTTTTTTTTATTCCATAATGAAACAATTCTTCTTGTCAAGGGATATAATTTATAGGATCGCATCACACTGTGTAATTGAAATGAGTCATGCATATAAAAAAAGAGGTCATTTATCCACTATGGATGATGCTACGTAAGAGTATGATGAGTCTAAAGATGATGGATCATTTATTAGCTGAATGTGGTGTATTGCAGATATAAGAATATAAGATAGATTTGCAAGGGTGTCATTATACGTTGTAGGTAAAACGTTTATGAGAACGACCTATATGTTACAGTTTTAAAACTTAAAACCTATTTGTTATAGCAAAGTTAAAGGATTTATGTAGTACCAACCGAAAACTTAAAAGACATATAAATACATTTTAGGCTAAATTGCACTTTTGACCTTAATTTTCAGGAACTTGTAATTTTGGCCCCCTAACTATCATAATAGCACTTTTAGTTTCCTATCTTTAACCTTTTTGCAAAAAGCTAATTTTAACCAAGTCAACATCTAGGTGGACAATCACTTAGATGAGTCACATGTCACATCAATATTTTTTGTCATAGTCACATGTAACATCAACATTTTTTACTCACAAACCAACCATGAAAGTTTGATAAAAAAAAAACACCCACGAAAAACCTCTTCTCTTCATCCTTTCCTTCTCCACAGTCCACACTCATTTTTTCTCACCTCTTTCCTCCCCTTGACAACCATCTTATCAACTGAGGCTCCACCATTTTTCCCACCTCTTTTCTCCCCATTAAAAACAAATGAATCCACTTTGTTCATTTTCACTTGCACGCTTTCAATTCCTAAAATCTCGGCCTGACAAAAACAAACATATCTCAATTTGTTTTTGTGAAAACAAAAATTTAATTATATTTTAAGACTATTCTTAGTCCAGTGTTTTTTTGTGAGGAACCAGGCCAACACTTGAATGAAAAAATGCACTTATCTTAAGCTAGAATAGATCGAAAATCAAAAGTAATAGAACCTTTTCAAAGACTCATAAGGCTAAAGGAGCCCAAAGCATAAATTACAAAAGAATACTAAGCATTTGTAGCAACAGTACAACTTAACAATCAAAGCTAATATGATCCCTTAATCTAACTTCTCCATAATTATTATTATTGTTAATCTCAATTGACAAAGTAACTTCACCCTTACCAAAAAATAAAAGTAACTTCACCCGTCTTGTTTAAGGTAGTTGAATATCTTATATGGGTTAATTGTAAAAGCAATGAAAACATCCATACAATTTGAACAAAATTTTTAATAATCTTAATCAAAGATAGTCTACTATCAGCAACGAAAACAATGCACTTAGTTTTTTTTTTTTAATGATTGAATATATGGCAAAAGATGTTAATGTGCCATGTGACTCACCTAAGTGACTGTCTTGGTCAAAATTAATCTTTTGCAAAAGAGGCTAAAGATATGGATTAAAAATACTATTATGAAAATTATGGGCCAAAATTACAAGTTTGTAAAAATTATGGGCCAAAATTACAATTTAGCCTACATTTTAGAACTGTAGGAGTAAGTCCGTAACTTAGCAAGGCAAACAAACATAAAAGGATGGCCCCCGTCCGTCCCAGTGTGTGTCACTTTTTGTCTATCTATCTTGGTGACACTTCAATCTTTTTCGCTTTTGTCTTTCTTTGTCTCTCCTTTGATTGTTAGCATTAATTAACTTAATTGAATTAGTTAAATAATTACTTACTCCATTTGATATACCTTCCTTCATCCTCTCTTGAAAAGTGTATGTGGTGTGAGTTAGTTTGTGAAGGAGAAATGCAAGAAGGAAAGAACGAACGATCTTATTAGCTAGCGGTAGTTGTAGTTGTAGACTTGTAGTTGAGTTGAGTTGAGTTGAGTCCTCCTCCAAGTGGAGTGGAGTGTAAGTGTGTAACAGACAGCCCGCCCGCCCGCCCGCCAAGACCAGCAGCATGGGGTCCGAGCAATTTCCTCAGCATGAAAGGGTATCTATCTCTATCTCTGTCGATCTCACTCGCTTACACATCCATATTTTTCATTTAATTTCTAAATTATGTATGCTGGTCAGTCACAGAAAGTAGTTTTTTGGTTAGATCTGAGGTCCCTAGCTACTTACATAACCTACCACCAATTTTGCTCGTTTTCGCGCTTTTTCGTTTTCCACCTCAGACCAGATCTCACATCAATCAAACGCATTTATTCGCTGCTTGCTTCCATACATAGCCTTTGCTTTTTACAGAAATCGGATTGGATTTGGAGGAGTGTAGTACGACGATCTACTTTCGTCATTTCAATTTTATTAGATCCATCCATCCATCCATCCATCCATCCATACATACTGTCACTTTCACACTTGTCTTTATGCTATCTTGTGTTTTGTAAACCTTGATTTTTAAGTGATACTCAGAATCTTCTGTTAGTAATATATCTGTTGAAATCAAGGCTAGCTCATTCTACTTCTTAAAAGGGATACACAGTTTTTTCCCTTACATATAACGGTTATTATGATTAACAACAATTAATAAGATAAGTAAACTTCTATCACTCATTCATTCATTTATTTTTATTTTTTAAATCAAGAAAAGCGGATAAGTGTTGTACCCTTTGCAATGGGGTACACCTCAGACTGCACTAGAAAGCAAAACCTACTGTTAATATCTTTTCGAGATTCCTTGCATTATTTGGGTGGGATTGAATGTTTTATTTATGGAAATTAAATAGGCTCATGTTTTGCATAATATTGGTGAAACAATAGGATTCTATTAGTTTTTTTGACCGGGGGACTGACTGTATTAGTTAAGGAACAAAACATCAGCAAGCCAAATCTATTTTAACTAAGTCTGCTTTTGCCAAGGTCCTTGTTGAGTATAAAAACTCAAAGCAACCATTTTACAATGAGTTTAATGGATATGATATGTCAGTGTAAATTAATTTTACACTGACAACCAATAGAATTCAAGCATTTCTCCTTGTCATACAATTAAGGTGGGGTGTAGTGGGATGATTTGGCGGAATAAACGGTTGTTATTGGATGACTGTGTCAAATTGTTTTACACTGTCTGTGCATATACTATTTTCTCTTTTCCAATAACTTCAATTTTGAATAATCATTCTATCTATGTAGAAAGGTTGTTATATATATATATATATGGGAAGTAAACATAACAGGAAGTTCTTCAGTCGAATTGGTCCATATAGGTTAAGGCTGAGTTGTCTAGAATGAAGCAGTCAAAGAGACACCAGGTCATTTAACTATGCAATGTATAAGATTTTAATTTTGATTTATTAACATCCCAGGAAGATTCGACGAGGTATTATGTTAGCTGTTGACTTCCTAATATAACCCTTATCTTTTCTTTGGGTTTCTGATTGATTGGCTGTATATTGAACACATGCATATTAATCTTTTCAACAGTTTTTGTCAAAATTTTGCATGTGGGCAGAAACTTGGATCCTAAAACATACAATAAGTAGCTTTTATCTTGGCATGACTAATAAATGTGGTAAGTATAACAGATAACAATTTAATAAAGTATTTAACCATATTTGTTTGGAACAGTTAAAAGGTGGAAAGATGTTTGAGAAACTGTTAATAACAAAGTTTAAGGATAAATTTCCTAAAAAACATAAAATTTCAGAAAAAGTTCTTTTATGATTAAATTGTTGCTTTTTAGATTTACCTGTTATTATTATCCTTTTTCCTTTGATTAAGTCTATATTTCTTGACTTGCATTGACAGAGAAAGAGATGGGGAGGATGTTTGGGTGCATTTTCTTGTTTTGGTTCACAGAAAGGTGGGAAGCGCATTGTACCCGCATCCCGGATTCCTGATAATAATGGGTCAGCCAGTCAGCCAAATGGACCCCAAGTGACTGGCTTGACCAATCAAGCCACTGGTCTAGCTCCTTCTCTCTTAGCTCCACCTTCTTCACCAGCATCCTTCACACATTCTGCCATTCCTTCGACTGCGCAATCACCTAGTTGTTTCTTGTCACTATCTGCAAATTCACCTGGCGGTCCTTCATCTACAATGTTTGCCACTGGACCATATGCTCACGAAACACAACTGGTGTCTCCTCCAGTCTTCTCAAATTTCACCACGGAACCATCTACCGCTCCTCTGACTCCTCCCCCAGAGTTGGCTCACATAACAACTCCCTCTTCCCCAGATGTACCTTTTGCTCATTTTTTAACATCTTCAGCAAACCTCAAAAATGGTGGCAAGAGTAACTATATGGCAAATGATCTTCAAACTACATACTCACTCTATCCTGGAAGTCCTGCAAGTAGCCTTATATCTCCAATGTCAAGGAACAACGGTGACTGTCTATCAACCTCTTTCCCTGAACGGGAGTTTCGCCCACAGTGGGATTCATCACTGTATCCCGAAAATGGAATGTATCAGAGGACTGGGTCTGGGAGGGTGTCTGGGCATGACACAAATGGTGTCACTATGGCATCCCAAGATACAAATTTCTTTTGCCCTGCTACCTATGCACAGTTCTATTTAGACCAAAATCCTCCATTCCCTCATAATGGTGGGAGATTAAGTGTTTCAAAAGATTCAGATGCTCAATCTACAGGTGGAAATGGACATCAGAGTAGGCCTTCTAGGAGTCCTAAGCAAGATGTGGAAGAAATAGAAGCTTACCGAGCATCCTTTGGTTTTAGTGCAGATGAGATTATAACCACCAGTCAATATGTGGAAATTTCTGATGTAATGGATGATTCCTTCACCATGATGCCCTTGACCGCTGGCAAATCAATGATGGAAGAAAACATAGAGCCTTCATTGATGAAAGGTTTTAAAGCTCAGGAGACACAAGTGGGTTTGCAGAATCTAAAATGTCTTCGATTAGACCCGGGTCCGGTTGGCAAGCAAGCAAAGAATCAAGTCTCTTTATGTGATGGATATGAAGGTATGTGGTAAAAACTTATTTGAATTTGATTTGTTTTATTAAAGCTTCAGAAATCGTGGAAATACAAAAAGACCATAGAGAAGAGAAGAGCACCTTTAAATTAATTACAATTTGTTTGCAATATTATTTATAATATCATCTCAATAACTAGAGCCTTGGTATGTTGTACTTACTTTTAATGGATAATAAAGAAGTTTTTGGCAATTTTTTCCTAAAATAAGCGCCGTTTTATCTTTTCAAATCTATTAATATATTCCAATTTTACCCCCAAACTAATATTTTGTACATAACTGTCAAGTCATTATATCTCACTATGCATTTATGACAACCGTTAATAATTAGTAGTTAATGAGGACATTTTTGTATAATTGATTCACTTATTCATTCATTTATTGTTTTTCTTAATTTATGTGGGAAAAAAATTTCTAAGATTTAATGGCGTATCGGTCATGTTTGGATACTCAGGTGGTAAAACTGTAAAAGTATTAGATCTAGTTCTACCAAAAAAAAAAGTATTGGATCTAGATTATCATAGAAGGGTTAGAGTAACTGTATGCATTTGTGTTTTAAGCTGAGCAGGATGCCATATCTACGACTTTACTCCAACATTTTCATATTGTACTATTACATTTACATGTAAGCAAATATGTTTCTGTCTTGTGTATATCAGATCATAAATCACCGGGATGTTGTAGCAACAGCTCTGGACTAAGTACACCTGATAATCATGCTCTCATGGGTGATGAAGATATATTCTCAAAAATTGGGTCATCCAGAAACTGCAGGAAATATCAGATGGGGTTATCATGCTCCGATGCAGAGGTTGACTATAGCAAATATCAGATGGGCAGAAGTTTGCGAGAAAGAAAGGGAATATGATTTGGCATGACTTAGTTAATCAGGGCTAAACAGATTGTCTGTTATATGTGTATTAATTTGCAGTTTCCTTTTTATATTAAAAAAAACAACAAAAAAGAAGGAAAGAAAGAAAGGAAGAAACTCTTTACTTGGGGTTGTCTAATAGATGGAATGATCTAACCTAGATATAACCAACTCTGTCCCTCGTGGTTGGCCAGATCTTATTGATCCATGAATGTAGTCCCTTGTTTTCTTCAAGTAGGGTTGAAGTTAATGTTTTGACTTTTGAGTGGATGAAGTTTGGCTTTAGCAAGGGCTAGTGAATTCCTGCTTTTGTTCTGATCTTATGCAACCTCTACTCTTTACAGTCCATTGATACCATTAACTTATTTCAACTACTGTACACAACTTGTGTTGTATTGTGTATGCTTGGATTGGTGATGCGAGATATTCTAATGATGCTTCATTGGATATTGCAAAAAATGATGGAATGGAAACCAATGGTATTCATTCTATCATATGCCATTCCCCCAATTTTCTTCTCTTTAAATCCGGGTGGAATCAAATGGAATCACTTTATCATTCTATTTTCATAACTATAAAATTAGTCATCAAGTCCTATCTGTATATTAACTATTACTCATTCTATGGCTTATTAGTGTTCACTAGAGTCACTTAACCATGTCTGTGTGTTCTCTTCTCCAATCTCTGATTTATAGGTGTACATTCTAGTAATAAAATGCAATTACAGAGCATTGAGTTTTGCTGGATTCATTCATTATAACTTATATGCAATGGGTGGCACAGGATAATTGGCATAAACTATGATAATATGAGTATTGCTATATGCGGCTATCCAGCGAAGGATATGTGAAACAACACTTCAGAAATAACACTTCAATCAGTGTCAGAGAGTTAGTGAAAAAACGACGAAGGTGTATGTGTCGCTTAATTTCTTTATTGTCGCATGTTTTCCGCAAATTGGGATATTGAAAGTTTGACTATTTTAATAAAAACAACGTTATTTCGAGAGATTCGTGATGCCCCTATACTTCCTTACATGTACAAGACTCTTTTTTTATGCACGAAATACACATAAAATTATTATTGAATTATATTTTTTATTTCAGGGTTAAATAAGTTTTTTTTTTAAGGCAAGTTAAATGAGTTTTTTATCTCTAAAAATATGGTGAATTTTAATTTTATTCTTTAAAAAAATAAATAAATGTTTTTATCCTTCCAAAATTTTCTATTTTGTTTTTAGTTTCTAATAGATAATTTTTTTGATGACTTCTAATATACATAATTTTGATATATTTTTGCTATTTTTTGAACATAATATGTACATAACATATTACTCTCTTCGGTCCTTATTATAAGAAAAAATTTACTTTTCAGATTCATAGAATATTTTATGTAACTAGACTATATTATGAATTAGATATATCAAATATTCTATGAATTTATAAGGCAAATTTTTTTCTAATAAAGACTGGAGGAAGTATATAGATATTTTGAATATCAAAGGGTTATATTTGATTGTATTGTTGTTTCGTTTTTTTTTCTCTTTCTTTTCTTTCTGCGTTTTTGGTAAACAAAAGTATCCTCCGCATACAGAGACTAATCCTTTCGAGATAACTGAAATTTATTTAAGGAGTTGATCTCTTCTAACAAATGTTTCTCCATACATACTGGTCAGAGATCGAACCCGGAACCAAATGGTTAAGCTTTTCTTTATGTGTTAGTTGGTGTCTTGTGGAAACTTTTGTTCTTTTAGTGTCTTTTTATTTTTTTGAACGGCCTAGTGTCTCACTGTCTTTCTAGGTGTCTCTATACTGTGCTTTCGAACTCTTTTCAATTTCAGATACGAACCGGCCTATCTTTAATTTCTTCTAATATCATTTGCTTCACTGTGTTGTCTTGCCTTTGTCATGTTCATTGTCAATTTTTTGAAACCAAATTTACAACAGGTTACACCGTTACAGTCCACTGTTTAAGATGTGGCAATGGATATGGTAAGGTTCTTGTCTTAGGAGAGAAATAGAGAAAATAGAAATAAAAATACGGAAACCAATACATGAATTTCGACTAATATTAAGGTTTGTGATGTTGTTGGCGATGAGAGCTTTAATTCTAATTTTATTTTTTCTTCTTCTAGATTTTTGCATTTGTGTTATCTTATCTCTTTCACACATTGTTTGATGTTGTTCATTATAAGCTTGTCAACTTAGCTATAATATAGTATGATAGATGTAGAAGTCACGAGCAAGTTCGAAGTTTAAAGTTGTATCTCTTCTGAATATGCATTAATTTTATATTTTATCTACGCATTATACAATATTTAGCTATTCAGCTTTTAAATAAATGAATTATATTAGCTTGAGAGAAAAAAGGTAAATGAACACATAAAATAATGAATATATTATAGAGGGAGAGGGAGGGAGAGAGGGGGAGAGAGAGAGAGAGAGTATTGTGTTGCACGTGCCGTAGAAAAGATATGTAATGAATCAATATAAGTTTACAAGAATAGAATAGGTTTAGTAGTTTAATCAATATAAGTTTATAAGATCCTAGATTAATTTCATTGAATTGAGTGACCCTAGCAAGTTGTTGTGGAAAGGATCGGAGATGTGATCCATAATGTTCTGTATAGGACCTTTACCCGTCAGTGCCGCTTGCATGAAGAAGCCTAACCAAGCCATCATTGCTAAGCGTCCATTTTTTATTTCTTTCACCTTCAGCTCTTCAAAAGCTTCAGGATCTTTGGACAGATTTAAGGGATCAAACAATGCTCCTCCAGGGTAGTTTATATCACCAGGAAGATATATTCCTAGAGGCTCCAAAGCCTCAACCCCACAATATCTAGCGTATTCCGGTCCAACCTGTTTTATAAAAAGAATCTCAAATTAGTAGTAGCAGTAGCCAATCCATCTGTGGACACAAATGACTGTCCAAAAGAGACAGCGTTTATTGTTAAGCAGCTAACATTTTGTTTTGGCCCATACAAATTTGGTTATAGAAGTAAAGTAACTTTAATTTTGAGTGGGAAATGAATTTAACTTGCAAACTTTATAGTTGCATTCCGGTATTTCAAGACAACACCTACAGAAGGATTACAAGCCACGAGATATGTTCCATTTGTGGAATCAAAAGGGTCTGCTTCATCAAATACAACTAAGTTGAAAATCTAATAACCATAAGTGCTTTAGTCAAAAAAATAACCATAAGTGCTATGCCACATCATCACTAAGATAATATGGGGTCAAACAAACTCCAATATTGGAAGACAAATGTCACTTGATACATATAAAGTTACCGGAGCTCATAAGACAAGGTGGATGATGGATACAAGCATTACCATAAGGAGTACTTGGCAAATAGCAATCACAACCACTCCCTGGCTTCCAGCTAAGTGAAGACCTGGGATGCCAAGGTAATCTAGAGTATCTCCCTGTTGGAAATTGGAAGAAACATAAGCAGCAATAAGTGTCATCTGCATTATTACAATTCACCAGTTTATTTGCTTGCTAAAAACTAAAAAGTATACAAAGTCAGTTAGAGTTTAGGAATAAGCAAGACCCCCAAAATCGGCACTCTGGTCCCATGTAAGAAAAATAAGGCTATTCTTTGAACTGCAGTCCCTCCATGGCTACCACCTAATAGCTTATACTCTAAAACAGATGGCATGACATGATATTGGAGCTTCTATAATCAAACATTAGCAATTTAATGTTTTCTGTCGATGAGGAACCATGTCAAAGATATAAACCTAACCTACAATAGAGCCCCCATTTAAAAGCTTAAGCTTCTAGGAGAGTTAGTCTTGTCATGTAGTGTTTATCTTTCGCAGTTTCCTGCGTAATATTTGGTATTTATGAAATGACTAATGAGAGCATATATTTCCTGATGAAATTTAGCATTAGTATATGATTCCCATTTTCCTTAAGAAAAGGAGATCATCATGTAGTGAGAAGGACAGATTACCGTTTTTTTTTTTTTTGACACAATACAGTTTTATATTTTTATCTCCCACAATCATTGAAAAAAGGGGAGATGACCAACAGCCTTGTTCATGCCAGTAAACTACTTTTATTTGCATATGTGGATCAAAAAATTTCATAACATCAATGAACGCTAGCCTATTATTAATGGGATGGGGGATAAAAACAAAAATGTAATCAAACAAATTATTACAAGACACAAAAGAAGTGAAAAGCTACAAATTACAATTAATTTTTGAACCACTATGAAATTTTTGGAGATCCGAATGGGAATATTCATTTGCCACCTAACTATGTCATAGAGCATCTGTAGGTTTCTAAAATTGTTAACAATCATTCAATAAGACACGATTTTCCCCTTCTAATTAATGTTGACGGAGTAGAAAATGGAGAATGCTTATATTTATTAATTGTACAAACTTGTGTATGATAAAGCTCAAGAAATTGATAAGGAAGTAAGACGGTAGAAAAGAATATGAAAGAGATAGAACGTGCTAACCTGGAGCTTTGAATAACCAACACGCCACCAAACAGGTTCTACAAAGTGAAAGGCTCCCGATATGTCTAATAACTCAGGAATCAGAGCACCAACAGATGCAAGCATAGCCCAGCGAGCATGCAATATCTCAAAGCTTAATTGTAAATTAGGTTAAAAGGACAAGTTAACTCTATTTAAATTCATTCATTCAGCAAATATATCACCATCATCACTACTAGCTACTTTAAATAACATGGGCATAATGGGTTGGGTTGGATTGGATTGGGAGGGAAAGATATACGGTCATACATACATACATACTTGAAATATTTGTGCAGTTCCGGTGGATCCTTGGCAAGGCCAGCAACGTCAAAGCCATAATCCCCAGGCAGTTCCCCAATGAGATATGATGGGTAGCCATATGAAATAGGACCGAGCCAACGAGGCCGACCTTCTCCATACCAAAAGCTGAAAGAAAACATTGAATAAGTTTAATTAGTAAGTACTACTTATATACTACTAATAAAGAAGAATGGAAAGATACATACTGCTACGGACTACGGTGGGTGGTATGGTACCTCTCTTTCCTGGCCTTGTCAGCCTCGGCCTTGAATTTGGAGGAGTTCTGTATAGCAAATTTCTTTGTCTCTTCCATTTTCCTCTGAAGTGACTCCCCTACCGGACTACTAGCTATAGCTTTGACGGCAGTGAAAGGAATCGCTGAGAATAGTAAAACTCCAGCAAGCTTCAGTTCAATGGGATTGATTTGATTGAATCAATCATCAACCAGATTATAAAGAATGAATGAGATCGATATAGAAACAAATAAAACGTAATAATAATAATAATAATAATGATAGGTTGGGTAGGGACTAGGGACTAGGGACCTCTTGCCATGAAGCATTGCAGATGAAAGGAGGAGGAGGATGATGTTTTCTCGGTTTTGGGGTAAAGCTTACGGAGAGGGAACGACAAAACTGAAGAGAGCCATAAGCGAAACAGGAAGAAGAGGAAGGGTAGGTCACTGGTTGAAGCCACGCCATGGCCCCTCTCTTGTCCAACCCAAATCGGTGAAATGAAATAATAGTAGAAATCTTTTCAAGGTACGGTTGAGTTCATATGACTTCAGTAGATAAGTACCCGTTGATTTTGATGATACTTATCCTATATATTTCCTCAATCACTAAACCAATCCAATTTTTGAAATAAATAAATAAATACTTTATTATTTTGAAGTTTAAGGTCAGTTTGGTATGATTTTTTTTAGCATATAGCTTATAAGTTTATTTGATATAAAAAACTCTGTTTAGTGAGTCAAAAAAAAAAATTGTTTAGTAATGTTTTTTAGCTTATAATTTAATTTATTAATTTTTAGTTTATTTTTCAAACACTATTTCATATTGCGTCAAAAAAAAAAAAAACCTATTTCATATAGCGTTTTAGTTTATTTATCATCTTTTCTTTCAGTTTTGCCCCTAATATTTCACTTAAAATCCATTTTTATCTTTTATAATTTATTATATTTAAAACAAAATATTTATGTTGTACACTTTATAGTGCTTGACTCTTGATTTTTTTAGTCAAACATGAATTTTTTTGTTGACTATTGTACTGTCTTTTTTACGTCTTAGTATTTTTTTTATATCATCCCCTCCTTTTTTTTTTTCTTTCTATTTTGCTGAACAAAACATCGCTATTATTTTTTATTTTTTATAATAAGACATCCATTTTTATGTATTTATAAAAATTGTTATATATAATTAATTTATATAAAGTATAAAAATTGAAATATACAAAATAAAAAAATTCAAAGAGTTAAAATATTTAATATATATAAAAGATATATCAAAATAATAAATTTAAATTATTAGATTTTAAATATCTTAAATATTAATTTAATTATAGATGTAGTTATAATTGTTTTTATAAAAGATTTATAATCAACAATGTCCTTTTATGTCATTTTACATTTATCAATCAGTTGAATCGCTATTTTTACCAAACACTTCAATTAGCTTATCAGCTATCAGCCATTAGCTACAAACTAAAAGCTATCGGCTATTTTTAGTGAAAATGAAATTGTCTTTTGCTCCAATTTTTATGCTTCATTTATGAGAGAGATAGAAACGACTGTTGGAACAAAATATTTATGTTGTACACTTTATAGTACTTGACTCTTGATTTTTCGTCTAACATTAATTTTTTTGTTGACTATTGTACTATCTTTTTTACGTCTTAGTATTTTTTTTATATCATCCCCTCCTTTTTTTCTTTCTATTTTGCTGAACAAGACATCGTTATTATTTTTTTATTTTTATAATAAGACATCCATTTTTATGTATTTATAAAAATTGTTATATATAATTAATTTATATAAAGTATAAAAACTGAAATATACAAAATAAAAAAATTGAAAGAGTTAAAATATTTAATATATAAAAGATATATCAAATTAATAAATTTAAATTGATCAGGACTATACCAAAAAAAATTAATAAATATAAATTATTAAATTTTAAATATCTTAAATATTAATTTAATTATAGATGTAATTATAATTTTTTTATAAAAGATTTATAATCAACAATGTCTTTTTATGTCATTTTACATTTATCAATCAGTTGAATCGCTATTTTTACCAAACACTTCAATTAGTTATCAGCTATCAGCCATTAACTATCAGTCATAAGCTATCAACCATTAGCTACAAACTAAAAGTTATCAGTTATTTTTGCCAAACAAACCTTAGTGAAAATGAATTTGTCTTTTACTCCAATTTTTATGCTTCATTTATGAGAGAGTTGAGAGTTTGATTTGCCTCCTTTTAACAAACCTCCATTTACTCTTGTCCACCATATAGATGTGTGATATGTGGCAAAAAAAATCAAGGGTTGAGATTAAAACTTGAATAATCAATATTTATTTAATAAAATTTGGGTATTAAACAATCAATATTTATTTAGTAAAATTCGTATGAAAGTGGTAAGATCTGAATGACATATAAGTCGGATAGAGGGAGGTCAAGAGATCAATTACCAGAGATGGTAATTTATTTTTTCGATGTAAAAATAAAACAGTGAGAATTCTTTTAGTGAGGTCGAGAGAAATCAAATATAGAAAAAATAAAAACTTAGAAAGATAAAAGCGAGTGATGAGATGAAAACCGGCATGGAGAGGCAACATCACTGGCGACAACACCAACGGCAAAGGCAGCGACAACGAGAGGAAAAGGGTGGAGCAGCACCGGTGAGGTGATGAGAAGAAGGAGATGATGTTGTTTTTTTTGGTAAGAAAGGAGATGATGTTGTACCCACATCACAATGATTGTTTTTCATCCTTAAAAAAAAAAGATTGTTTTTCATATACTACTCTTTTATTGTATTCCGATTATTTTTTTGCCACATGTCTCCCACCTAACGGTTGGATTGGATTAATCTATACTATTATTATTTGAGACCTTTTTTTCAAAGTATTTTGTACATGTGGCGTTCTCTCCTTCATTCTTCTTTCATATTATTTTAACATTTAATGCTTTTGTTTCAACAAAAAATCACAATTGCACCTAAACAAAAAACGTGATATATTTGGCAAGTTGACCACCTCTTTATTGCTATTTACGTAGATTCCATTGACATAAAAAAAAATCGATTTTAATATGAAACAAAAAGCATAACAAATTTTGTCATTTAAGAGTAATAAAATGTATATACAAATAATTGTTTACGTTGATGAAGAAATTTGTTAAGTATAATTTCAAATCTTTTAAAAAAACTCATGTATAAAAATTGAAAAATGAAAACAAATAAAAAAAACTATTTTTTACAAATAATATATTTTACTATTCATTTCAATTGATGTTTGTAATAAAAAAATTCAATTGATTTTTGTATTAAAAAAAAATTCCTTAATGCAGGTTCGGTTGATTCTTTTTCAAAAGTTTAAGTTTGTGTTAGTTATTATTGATTATTGAAATTGATTACTGATTTCTTACAAAAATGACAGTGCAAAAATATCATGATATTCACTAAAAAAGGAATCAATATATCGTTTTTAATTGATTTAATTGCATATGATAGATACAATTACTAATATACCCATGCTTTTTCCCAATATAAATGGTCTTTGGTTGAACACTTGAAATCACACATTTTCCAACTTTTTTCTCTTTAGTTATTTTCTTTGTATTTATTTGTACGTAGTATTTTCAATTTATCTATATTGATCTTCATTAATCTATATATTCATCATTCTTTTCAATTTTTTCAGATGGATCTCGAAAGAAGAATATGAATGGTTCAAAAGCGCTAAATAAATCGGACTAAACACTTTTGGTTATAATGTGAGTCTTAAGTGATGTTATTCTTTCTCACAAGTATGTATGTAAATTAATTTAAAAGATGTTTTGCATAATTTTTTTTAGTGAAAAGGTGTAATGTATATTGTAAATTATATTTCGCAAGTTAAGCAATGGTGTTGCTTTTGGTTGAATGATCATGTTATTGCTTTAATGTATTTTATCTTTCCATTACTAACTTACGTCCATATATTATGATTTTTCTTAAGAGTCTCGAACCTATGGTGAACGAAAAGTTTATCTTTTCACATATAAATAGATATTCAATCCTTTGTATTACACATCTCAAACTTTATTGCACATCTCAAACCATTGTACTTCACTTGCAAATTCAATAAAATTTATTAGTTTATTTTCTTGTGTTTTTAGTAGTTGATAGCAAGGGGATTCTCTTGATAGCAAGGGATCAGCCCCTCGATATTATTGTATGGTATAAATCTTCCGCAATTTGCTGATCTAAACAAGCAATGATCTGACTTCTCAAGGTTTCCTAATTTACTGTTCTGTATCCCATGAGTGGGAAGCAATGGATCATTGAGTTTAACATTTAGTGGGATAAGTTAAGACCATTTCGATGCTTCTTCCATAATTTTGCTTAAAAAAACATCACAATTGCACCTAAATAAATATTTGACCACCCGTTTATGTTATTTACGTAGATTTCATTCACATCAAAACTAATTCAAATGCAGGGGACAAAATAATATCACTTGAATAAATGCTATTAAGAGCAAATCTATAAATGCACGGTTTAAAAGAAAAATCATTTTCTCTAAAAACAGTGTTGATGAATTCAAAACCAATTTTTTTTTGTTTTGACATTAATATTATGTCTATAATTGTTTAGCTAAACATATATAGCATGTTGTTACCTGGAAGCAAAAAAGATACATTCATACTCGGTATTATTGTTTTTGTTTAAATGCATAATTGATATTCAAAAATGATGTACAAATGCATGATTTTTTTTTTGATTTCAAATGATTTAGAAAATATTATAAAAATATAATTGAAATTATTATTAATATTATAATTAATTATTAACATTATTATACAGAAACAAAATCAAGGCAATTAATATTTACATTAAACACAATTAATATTGACTTGGCCAATTCAATTCTATTGATTCGATTAGTATCAAATTGATTTAATTGCCTTTTATTTTTTTGAATTTTGATTCACTTTATAGTTTTAGCCTTCAGCTCATTCCTATCAATTTTTAGGGTTTTCATTCCTATATATACTCACACCATTTGACTAAAAATAATATTCCACATTTTCTTTTGTCATCAATTACATAATTCATTTCACTTATTTATATACCTTATCATTTTATCTCTTTCATACTTTCTTTGCCTTTTTATTTTGTTCAATTTTTTTTTATTCTTTTGCAATAGAGTGGGGGTGATGTATGAATGAATGAAGAAGAAGAGTTATGATATGATTCTGTGTGAAAAATAATACATGTTATTCTTTTAATTTTAACACATTTAAACCATTGATTATATCTTACGGTCAAAATTTAATGGTCCACCGGTGAGGGACTTAACAGCTCCCTCACCCTAGACTTCACCAATCATTTTATTTGACTAAGTTTTAATCATTTGTTTTTTTTTTAGTTGGTGTAGATTGATTTTTCAAAGATTTTGCATGAGAGTGCTGCAAAAAGAAGATGCATAAGACAATAAAGATTTGTATATATATAGTTGTATATTTTACAAAATTTATTAAAGTCTAAAATGTTATTTACAGTTTATAATATAAGAATTACATGTAGTAATAGTAGTATATGCTTCAAAAAAAATATGTAGTAGTAGTTGTATGTATGTATATGTTTGTTTGTATTCTGAGATGTTAAAGATACAAATAATAATATGTACTTTTTATATATGAAGTATTTTCTCTATTCTAAAAAGAATTAAAAAAATTAAATATTTTCTCTATTCTCATAATAATCTATTACAAAATTATCTTAGCCTTTTATCATTTATTTTCTCTCCTCTAAAAATAATCTATTATTTGTTTAGCAGCTTCTCATTTTTAGTAATTTTTTGATTATTTTTAGATTCTAATTATTTTGAAAATTAGTAACAAACAAATAAAATATTCTTAAAAGTGATTGTTTTTATATAAAAAGTGATTCTTTTTTGGAAAAAGTTGTAACATATGGCTTCTATATATATTTTTAATTTTTAATTTATACGAGTCTTTTTTATTTATGATTTATATGAGGCCGATACTTTTACGCATATATTAATATGGAGACTATATTTTTATACATATATACAAAGACAATTTTTCATTTCAAAGGCATTGATGTGGAAATTAAATAATATAAGATATATTCGAGTAATTTTTTATGTTATTTTTGTTTCATATATTTATTTTACTATAAATTTTATGAGATTAATTTGACTTTTTTTGTTTCTTTAGGGACCCATTTTATAAAGTGTATAAAACTATATTTTTATAAAGTATGTTTAAAAGTTAAAAAATCTACAAACGTATTTTTTAACTGGAATACTATATCTCCGGATCTGCATCGTTGACAAACTTAGTCATTGGATAAATCTGTAGTTGATCAAATTCGATCTGTCAATTTGAACCAAACAAACACTGTAAGCACATGACGGGAAAAAAGAATATTGCACAGTACGGGAAAATAAGAACACCGCACAAGACGAAAAATCAAGAACACCGCACACGACGGAAAAACAAACTAACATCGCACTAACACGACGAAATCACAAACAATAAGTCAATAGAAAATCTAATGGATACGAAAACCACTTATATAGATTGAAAAGGAGAAGAAAAAATATGCACATGGACTTTTTTATTTATAAAGTGTATAAAAATATAATTTTATAAAATATATTTAAAAGTTATTAAATTTACAAATGTATTTTTTTTCCCGTGCATGGCACGGGCTCATAAACTAGTTAAATTTAAATGTAAATGTAAATAAATCTGCTAAAAGGAGAGAACCAGCAACAATTTCCCCGCCTTTATAAAATAAACAAAGTTGAGGTTTCCCGCTTAAACATCCATCCATCCACGGATCCAGCCGACCCGACCACCCCCCATGGAAATGGAAGATGAGAAATACAGACAGAAGTCAGTAATGATACATACTGATGACAGCAAGCATTCTTCTCAGCCGAATGTAAAAATGTTCTCCTCCTGCTCCGCAAAAAACCCTAACCCTAAAAATGTGTACCACATCGGAGGTCTGGCAGTCGAATTTCCTTACCAACCGTACGGGTCGCAGTTTGCGTTTATGGGTCGTGTAATCTCAACCCTCAACCGAGCTCAGAGAGAAGGTCACTGTCACGCCTTGCTGGAGTCTCCAACTGGTACCGGCAAATCCCTTTCGCTTCTTTGTTCCTCTCTCGCTTGGCAGCACCATTATAAGTCTAATAATCACAACGTCAAACCCACTCCGACTCCGGATCCAACCGCCGATCCTCTAGCCTATGCTGGAGGATTTCTTCCCGACGATGTTTCTCCTTCTTCTTCTTCTCGTATGGTTACCAAGCCTTCTCATTTATTTATTTTCCCTTTATTATTTCGATATTCCTTTCTCTTCAATCAAACCAAATATTCCCTCCCACTTTCAGCATCACAAATTCCAGAGGTCACCAACAAGAAGCAGAAGAAAAAGGCAGCTCCAACTATTTATTATGCCTCGTAGGTTTACTATATTATTTTCATTTAATTATTACTATTTTTGCATAAGTAATTATTGGGTTAAGTATTGAGAATTTCAATATTTATTTAACTGTTGCTCTTGTTGTTAGCGATGATTATCTTAGACTGTTCCAGAATCTATATCCTAAACTATGGCCACTGTCACTTAACTATGTTTTTTCTCATGCATAAGGAGAACACACTCACAAATTTCTCAAGTGGTTCGTGAATTGCGGAAAACTTCGTACAGGGTGCCCATGGCTGTGTTGGTAGGTTGAACCGAACAGACTCATTTCTTTGATGTCATTGCATTTAGATCTGAACTATTTCAAATTTGTCTTTTTTCTTAATGAAGATAATAGTACATGATATCATATCATTTGCCATATTTTTGAAGAATGGGTACCTTTGATTCTTAAATTTATTGTGTTGTTTGATATGGTCCTGGGTATTATGTTGTGCCCAATTTCCACATCGAGTGGTATGGGATGCTTGATGGAGTAGTGATTTGGTTCTTTCCACTTGATAGACAACTTTTTAGGGAGGGTTACCCAAGTGCTTGGATGAAGTTGGACTCCTTGAAACAAAGGAATAGAAAATGTAAATGCAGAAAATAAGAAAGAAAAATATCAGTGATTGCCTCTTGCTTATAAATTATAATCATGTATGACAGACTCGTTCACACCATTTTCCGTACTTCCTTTATTCATCCTCTTTGTTCTACGGGAACCATAATTGGAGGCCTATGAATTTGAGGCCCATCATTGTTGCTTTTTAAACTCTTATTCAATATTAATCTGTCATTTTCTTTTGTTTGTGAATCATATTACAAGTTATTTATATAGCATTGTTGACGAGATATCAACTAATATGACAAGGATTCTAATTTAGTATGGGTTTACGTGTTTTTTTTTCCTCCAACAAGGTTACCATGCCATTTTACCTGTCATATTTGCATAGACTGAGAGATATATTACATTTTATACCATAAGCTTCAAGTGATATGGATCTAGCTGAGTATTTCCTCCCCTCTTGTTTTGTCAGGCATCACGGAAACATTACTGCACCAATAAAAATATACGTGGCAAAGAGAATATTGACGAAGAATGGTTGCTTTTACCTCAATTTTTATGTTTTACTTTATGAGAATTTATTTATATTATGCGTACTGATATATTTCATAAATGTTCTCAGTAAACTACTTTTGAAAGATAAGGCAATAGGGTGTTCAGAATTCAAGTAAGTGTATTCTTATTCACACACACTTTCAATATATTTTTATAGCATTCTTCTTGAAGTAACTGGAATCATAAATTTTGCAGAAATGCACATAAAGTCAAAGTTCACCCATCCCTTCAGAAAGGAGGATGCAATGAGGTGCACGACATAGAAGATCTTGTAAAAGTTGGACAATCGGTGAAAGGTTAGATTTTTTACTGCTGTTATTTTTGTCTTTTATTTATTTAATATTTCTTTTAATCATTGTTAATTATAAGCATTGTATTATACCCTCTTTCAGGTTGCTCTTATTATGCTGCTCGTTCTATGTCAGATGATGCGCAATTGGTATTTTGTCCATATAGCTACATCATTAATCCAGTTATCCGGGGAGCAATGGACGTGGATATTAAAGGAGCCATCGTTATATTTGATGAAGCTCAGTAAGTTGTGCATCTTTTCTGTTTGTTTGCAAGTCAGCAAGACAGTTTGAAGAATCCGGGTTAAATGGTGCTGGCTTTATTCTTTTTACCATTATTTATGGGTTCCAGATTTATTTCTGTCTGCATCAGTTGTTGCAAACAAATCTAGAGCCGAGTGACAATTTTTTAAACTTTGGCAGTAGCTTATATCTGTTTTTCTCTGTATAACTGATAACTGATCTTACATGTTTGCACTTTGCAGCAATATAGAGGACATTAGTCGCGATGCTGGTAGTGTGGATATTGAAGAGGATATATTAGACAGTATGTTATGAATCTTTATAGCTTTTGTTTGTCATTTTAATAACGATGTTAACTAGTTGGTCTGGTCATGCTTTCAAAAGAGCTACAAATGGAGCTCCAGCAACTCCTTCATTCAAATACTGCAATTTACCAACCCCTATATGAAATGACACAGGTAATTGGGATAGATAATGGGTTTGAAATACTTGACTATATAAGTTTATCCTCAGTGAGTGTATATTTAGATGAGTACTGCATTTGTTCAGGGCCTTACTAGTTGGATGGAACAGAAGAAAACTAAACTAGAAAAGCGTGACTTTCAGCACTACGTGTCATGGTAAGTTAAGGGATTTATCATTCTGTATGCCTCTATTTATTTTTTGTAATTATATACTTATTCATTTGGTAAGTTGTATTCTGAGACACTATAGATCCCAAGTATAATATCCCAAGTATTATAGAAGTTGGTGTTCTATGACTTGATATAAACACACAATGTAAAGTGTAATGTTTCCTATTAAAAAAGTGTAATGTTTCCTATAAATAAAGTGTAATGTTGGAGAAGAGATAGAATCTTTCATGATGTGATTAGTGATTACAACCAATCAGATGCAACTAGGTGTGAGTACAGGCGAGCATTTGACAAATGTGATTTTAGTGAACTTGATACCATACAGTTGACGATATTAAAATTGAATCTGAAGTGAACTGGTTTATGTTTGAATGTTTTTACGCTTAGAGAAAGTTTGATATTTGATATAAAACATACACACAAAAGTCCATTTTATCATTTACACTCAATTAAACCACGGTATAGATTATAGAGAAAATCAAATTTCATTTTAAGTAATTAAAAATTTAGATTTTTACCAAAATCACATATGATTGGAGAGAAAATTATACTCCACCACAGATCCAAACACACTAAGAAAAATTCAGTGGATAGAAAAAAATAGGAACAATAAATTAGAAGCTGATTCAGATTTAAATGGGATAAATTCTCGTCTAAATTCAAACTATTCTTAACTTTCTGAACAAACTTTGACATGGATAGGATACCATTATGATATAACTATAAGTGGTTGAAAGTTGAAACTTTAAATAATCAGATGGAGCCAGAGGTTATGCCGAACGGTGCATTTCATTAACTATTTGAGAACTGAAGGGTTGCTTGCTTTAAGCTCTTTGTACATAATGCTCTTAAACTTGTTTCCTCTGTTTGAATTGATATTTGAAAAATTTATAATCTATATATCCTCTAGAGCCTCATAATATAAAAGCTATATTGGGTATTTATAAATTTATAAATATAAGCCGTTTGTTTGTATAGTTGGACAGGTGATAAGGCTTTACAAGAGCTTGAAGAAGCAAATATTTCAAGGCAGTGCTTCCCCATCTTGCTAGAATGTGCTACTAAGGTACTATCTCATTTGTTTGACGTGTTGGATTATTCTTATGTTTGCATGTTATTTGACAAATTGATCATTTATCAAGGCAATCAAAGTTGCTACAGACTTGGAAACGGATGCACCACGTTTAAGTGGCATGTCAGTGATAACATTGGAAGGTTCAGGATTATTTTTTTCTAACACATGCATTACATTTTTCAGCTATATAGCTCTCTCAGTGTATTTGTTTTTATCAATCTCATTTCAGGCTTATTCTCGTCACTATCTTATTTCTTCTCAAAAAATGGATCTCACATGTTGGATTACCAGCTTGCTCTTCAGCGAAGTGTTAGAAAACATGAAAGTAAGTAGCTGCAGTCCAGCAATCAATAATGTCAAGCAAAACCCCAAATGACTATTATTTATTCACATTTAGCTGAATGGGAAATTGTTTGAAAACCTTTTTTGATTATATGAATGGAAATTATGGATACCAAATTCAAATATGATAGAAATAAATCATCAAATAAAATAATATTTTTTTTATGTAGACATTTCAAAACTTTTTTTTAATATTAAATTATAAAGAAGCAAATTACTTCTAGTGTGTTTACATTGTACATAGAGATATGGGTCATTTGACAATGTAACTTATAAGGTTGGGCTAATTTTCATTCGTTGAGCTAGGGTTGAGTTAAACCTAATAGGCTAACAAAAGTTCTAAGATAATGTTTGGCTTGTATTGATATTGAAGTTGATTGGTAGGCACCCACTTGTTTATGATAGACAGAGGAAGGGTAGGAAAGGCATTTCCACTAAATAACTAACTAGTGTGGGAGTGAGTGCACATGGCCAGCTAGCCCTAAGAGAGTAGCAGTTGCTTATATATAGTGAGAGAATAATCAGAAGTTGTTATGCATGATTTGAGATATTCTCTTGTGCATCTCTGGAGCTGCTAAGCTGCTTATGCTTAGAATCACTTATTTCTGCTTATTGATTATTGCTTTTCCCTGTACTAGAGCTGAATTCCACATGACCTTCAGCTCTCTTCATCAATAATATTCATATTTCTATCATTCTACTGTTCCATTCATTTCTATTGCAATTCGGATCCTATCAATGATCATAAAGCACTTACTCAGAACTCTTTTATGTCATCAGAACTTAATCTGTTAATAAAGGAAAAAGTAGACTTAAACTTCAATATAAAAAATGGTGTAAGTAGTTTATGAAGACGAACGATGGCTTTTATTTGTATGATTGGGAAACCAGTAGCAGGTTAAATTGATTGATGGCTTTGTATTAGAAAATTGAGAAAGTTTATTCATTCAAGCTTATCCAAGTACAGTGTGAAGTTTACAATATATAGAGCAGAGTTAGAAGCTAATTGTTCTAACTATCCTAACCAATAATATCATGACACATCAGCATGATGGTTGGTGTCTACTCTTATCAGTATTACATTGTATTGTACTTATACATGTATTCTACCATAACTATACATGTATTCTATCATAATTGGACTGTACTCTATTACCCCCCTTACAAACTCATGGTGGATCATGAGAAGGAAACACTTTGAGTTTGTTGCGGATAATACCAAAATTGGAAGGAGCCAGGGGCTTCGTGAGAGGGTCAGCCAACTGTTCGGCTGCAGGAACATGAAGAACGTGCAATTGTTTGTTTAAAACTTTCTCCCTGACAAAATGAAGATCCAACTCAATATGATTAGTCCGAGAGTGCAGAATTGGGTTGTGGGAGAGAGATACTGCACTCAAATTGTCACACAACAGTGTAGGGACATGAAGCTCTTGTAGTAATGACTGAATCCAGAGCAGATCAGCTGTAGTATTTGCCATGCTTCTATATTCAGCCTCAGTGCTGGACCTGGCAACTAATTGCTGCTTCTTTGAGCTCCATGAAATGAGATTAGAGCCAAAATATATACAAGACCCAGAGACGGAGCGTCTGTCATCATGATCAGTAGCCCAGTCGGCATCACTATAGGCTCGGAGAGAAAATGGAGGACCAGAAGATGAAGGCAATAAACATAACCCAAAGTTTAATGAGCCTTTGAGATACCTGAGAATCCTCTTGACAGCTTTCCAATGAGACTCCAATGGTCTAGCCATAAACTGACAAACCTTATTCACACTATAGGCGATGTCTGGTCGAGTGAGTGTTACATACTGTAGAGCACCAACAGTGGACCTATAAAGAGTGGGATCTGAAACAGTGTCGGTGTCAAACTTACTCAGCCTGCAAGTACTCGCCATAGGTGACCCAATGGGATTTGAATCTTCCATTTTTGTCTTGCACAATAAGTCTCTAACATACTTGGATTGATTAAGTAACAAGGCACCAGATTTGAGGTGATGAACTTCTATACCCAAAATATAATCCAAGTCACCAAGTTGTTTTAAAGCAAATGTAGCATTGAGTTTGTGAATAAGGTCTTGAGTGATTAGAGGAGCAGAGCCTGTGATTAGGATGTCATCAACATAGATAAGCACATAGGTGAAGACACCATTTTGAGAGTGAATCAAGAGAGAGGGATCACATATGCTTTTAGTGAAGCCAAGTTGAAGTAAAGAACCAGTCAACTTGTCATACCAGGCTCTGGGGGCCTGTTTTAAACCATAAAGAGACTTGTGAAGCTTGCACACAAGTGATTTATCAGAAGATTCAAAACCAGTGGGCTTAGACATATAAACCTCCTCTCGCAGATCACCATTTAGAAACACATTATTAATGTCAATCTGCTTGATTGGCCATTTGTAGGTGACTGCCAAAGTGAGAATAATTCTAATGGTAATTGGTTTAATGACAGGTGAGAAAGTCTCAGTGAAGTCAAAACCGGCAGTTTGCAAGAAGCCCTTTGCAACTAAGCGAGCCTTGAACTTATTTACAGTACCATCAGGATTTTCTTTAATTCTAAACACCCATTTGCACCCAATAGCTTTTCTATGAGGGGGTAAAGGTACTAGAGACCATGTATGATTATCCATCAATGCCTTGTACTCAGCCTGCATAGCTGAGAGCCATTTAGGATCAGACAGAGCACCCTTCACAGTTTTAGGTTCAAGCTCTGCTAAAAATACCTTAGGCTTTAGATTACCAGTTTTGCCTCTTGTTATCATAGGATGGTTATTGTGGTCAGAAATAACAGGGATTGAAGCAACTGGTGGAGGGATGATGGGACAAAGTATAGGTGCAGGAGAGTGAGAAGATGGTGAAACAAATCCAACAGATGGGGCATTGGTGCAAGGTGGAGTAGGACTGACAGAATTAGACGCATCATGTGAGTTATTGAGTGTTTGGTCATGAGTAGAAGAAGTAGAGGAACCAGGAGATAATGAATGAGAAATAGGGTCACTAGACGAAATAGGAATAGTTGAGGAATAACTTTCTGATGTGGGGACACTTAATGAACTAGAGGGAAATAGTTTAAGGTAAGGAAATTGGAGTTCATGAAAAACCACATCTTTGGAAATGAAAATTCTACCATTTCCATCTAGACACTTATGACCCTTGTGCTGAGGAGAGACCCCAAGATAAACTCATGGACTAGACCTGTATTGGAATTTATGTTGGTTATAGTGTCTAAGATGAGGAAAGCATAAGCAACCAAATACTTTGACCAGAGAATAATCAGGGTCAGTGTGAAAAAGTGCATGGTGAGGAGAATGCCACTGCGGTAAAGCACTAGTGGGGAGCTTATTAATGAGAAAAACTACTTGAGTAAAACAATGATCCCAGTATTTTAAAGGTAAAGAGGCATGAGAAAGCATAGTGAGACCCATTTCCACAATTTGTCTATGCTTTCGCTCAACGGTCCCATTTTGATGAGATGTGTGTGGACAAGTAATTCTATGAATAATACCAAGTTCATTTAAAAACGAAGTGAATGGTCGAAATTCTCCCCCCCAATCGGATTGTAAGGCTTTTATTTTGTGGTTGAACTGAGTTTGTATAAGGGCATAAAATTGTTTAAAAGCTTGTAGGGAATCAGATTTTGATTTCAGAAAATATATCCAAGTGAACTTGGTATAAGTGTGAACAAAGGTAATATAATAGTTATACCTAGAATATGAAACAAAAGGAGCAGGGCCCCACAAGTCACAATGAATTACTTCAAAGGGTGCATTGTAAACAGTAGTGGATAAAGGGGCATGAAGTCTATGTGACTTACCAATGCAACAAAAGGTGCAAGAATGATTTGCAAATTTATTCGAACATGAAATATTACACAATTCTAATACAGGTTTGATAGCATTGAAGTGAGCATGACCTAAGCGAAGATGCCACTTATGAAATTCACTATCAGAATTAGGAGTAAACATAGTATGACTATTACAATGAACAGGACTATCAACAACAGAAAACTGACTCGAAATTGATGATAGCTTGTTGGTGCTAGCTGACTGAGGAGAAGCAATGAACTGGAAGGGCTTGAATTGATATAAACCATCAGAACCAACACAGCCTTCAAGCAGAATTTGATTAGATGCCTGAGATTTAACAAAGCATTTATAAGGATGAAATTCATAAATCACATTATTATCTTGAGCAAATTTGCTAACAGATAATAAATTCTTAGAGATATTAGGCACATGTAATAAATCTGTAAGGTTTAGTTTAACATTAGGCTGACAATTGGAAAGAAAACTAGAATGACCAATGGAAGCAATTGACACACCTTGACCATTTCCCATCATAACTTGTTCATGACCAGTATAAGGTGTACTATAAGCAAGATTGTGAGGATTGTAGGTGAGATGATGTGATGCACCGGAATCAGGGTACCAAACAGAATCAGAGAAGGCAGCACCATAGGGTGAGGGTGTTGGAGTAGTAGAGTAAGGCATTGCATAGTTAGCAGTAGGACACATGTAGGGAGCAAAAGGTGGATGCCTCGATGTACCTGCAGATGAACCTCGTGAAGCATTGGCCATAGCAAGTGAAGGATGATACCTGTACCAGCAGTTGACTGCAACATGATTTCCTTTGGAGCAAATTTGACATTTCTCCTGAGAGGAATGGGAAGAAGTTTCACGACCTCGACCACGCCCTTTGCCTTTGCCACGGCCACGACCTCTACCAGTGTTATAGTGCTCAGTGCCAACGTGAGGAATGTCATGATCACCAGAACTAGAGTTCATGTCACTAGCAGAATTAGCTTAAGCAACATTAGCCGAAACGGTTGGAGTAGCAAGTTCTTGACGAAATTTCTCAAACTGAGCTTCTTGAAGAAGAAGCAGAGCCTCAACATCTTCCACAGTTGGAGATTCGAAACGACTGTATAACATCATAACAAACGGATTGAATTCCTCAGGCAAACCTTCAAGAATAGCATCAACTTGATCACTAACAGTGACAGTATCTCCAACAGCAACGAGAGAATTCACAATAGTTTTGATGCGAAGTAAATATTCATTGATGGATTTGGAAGCTTTCTTGGTGTTCTTGAGCTCAGATCTGAGTTGTCGAGCGCGAGATTTGAGAACAGAATTGAAATACTTGTGAATTCGGTCCCAAACCTGATACGCGTGCTTGCAATCAACTACACGAGGGAGAACACTATCGGAGAGAGTGGAGAGAAGCCATGTAAATAGCATTTGGTCTTTGATTAGCCACTGCCGATAGGTTTCAGAGACCTTGTTCGCTGCACAATCCTCAATCGAAGCAAATTGAAGAGGAATTTGAGGATTGACGACGAATCGATGAAGCTCACGGCCGGTGATAACACCATTAACTTGTTGATGCTAGAGCAAAAAATTCTTCTCATCGAGCTTAATCGTGAGAGAATGCGTCAATCTAGGTTTTGACGAGTCGGTGGTAGGAAGCGAAATCGAAACCACTTGATCGGTATTCGGAGTCGATTGTTCATCAGAAGCATTAGAAGACGAAGCTGGAGTTGGAACTGCCATGACTGAAGCTTGAGAAGAAGAAAACAAAGCTTGAGCAAGCTCAACAATGGCGGAAGCGGTTAGAGGAAAAACTGAAAACGGTTAGAGCGGTTGCGAACCATGAAGGCTCTGATACCATATTAGAAAATTGAGAAAGTTTATTCATTCAAGCTTATCCAAGTACAGTGTGAAGTTTACAATATATAGAGCAGAGTTAGAAGCTAATTGTTCTAACTATCCTAACCAATAATATCATGACACATCAGCATGATGGTTGGTGTCTACTCTTATCAGTATTACATTGTGTTGTACTTATACATGTATTCTACCATAACTATACATGTATTCTATCATAATTGGACTGTACTCTATTACTTTGTAAAAGGTTCAAATAATTAATATATATCTGCTGTCTCTGCCTTAAATAATTCCCAATTAATATTAGTGGCGTTCATTGATTCTATGTCAGGAAGAGCTTTTGGAAACTGGACACACACTTTAAGTCTGTGGTGCTTGAATCCAGAAGTTGTATTTAGAGATGTTGCCAATCTTTCTTTATCAGTCATATTGACTTCTGGGTAAGCATCATGAATCTGCATTTTGTGGCCAACAAGAAATCTGCATTTTCAGGTTTAGTCCTTATAAAAACATGGTTTGTTTTAATTCCTGAGATATAGGAAATCTGTGTTTAGTACTTTAGTCCATGTTGGTGCAACTAACTAATATGGCACACATGTAACAAGCAAACACGTATGTTGTGGATAAATATTACGGACTAAAATAAAAAAAAACAAAAATTATGACTAAATAACTTCTCCACAGGGATTCAAGCCAGTAAGATACTTTTATTATAGGCATGAAAGCTGGAATTGATGGATATTACATGGACTAACAAGTTATTTAAATCTATCTTTGCTCATAACCCCCCCTGGGGTTCTGAGCATCTATAATAGAGTTGGAACTTTTTACTTATGCCCAAATGCCATGTCTGAGTAGCAGAAATAACCTGATTTCTATTGGCATGTTCTGTAAAAGCATTTGTTGGAATAAGGTTCCAGCAAGGCAATGACACATCTAACATTTGTGTTAAAGTTTTACCAAATAAATGATATATCAATGTCATATATTGCTGATTGCTGATTTCTATTTGTTTTTGTAACTGCTGCTACACTTGGCATGAGGGTAAAAAATTGTATGGAAGTGGGTTCAGTTATCTGCATCTCTGTTTCCTAGCAATATTTTAGTATCATTGACTTGTTGATTTGGGTATTTAGGACACTGTCACCGATGACATCATTTTCTTCTGAACTTGGAGTTAAGTTTGAAACTAGTCTTGAAGCCCCACATGTAATTGATATTGATTCACAGGTCTGTGCTACTTCTCTCTTATCCTTAAAGTTGATTATCTGTTGTCATGTTAGTGCCTATTTTCTAAATAATAACCTCTTTAATGCAGGTGTTGCCTGCTATAATCTCCACCGGTCCTGGTAATATTCCTTTGAATGCAAGTTACAAAACTGCTGATGGATATACATTCCAGGTATGCATGCTGAATAACTAATTTTCTTCTTCATGTAATATTCTTTCCTCGGTGAATACATCTGTTTATTATAAGTTTTGGTATAGGATGCAGTTGGAAGATCTTTAGAGGAAATCTTCAAGATTGTTTCAGGTGGATGTCTTGTGTTCTTTCCAAGTTATAAGTTGATGGAAAAATTATGCACCCGATGGTCTGAAACAGGTCAATGGTCTCGACTCAATGCAGAAAAGTCACTTTTTGTTGGTGAGTAATCCTTATCTTCTTCCTAATACTTTCAGTAAATTATGAAATACATTTAAGATTGTGGTTTTTGTTGATTTATTTTCCTTTTCTTTTTGCAATTCTTTTTCCTGAAAAATGAAAATAAAATAAAATTGAGAGGATTTTGTTTTGGTTATGATATTAATATCTGAAAGGTTCCAGTTCACATTGTTTTGGGTTGCATTAAGAATCTGTATTATGTATGTACTTGGCATGCAGAACCAAAGGGGGGAAGCCAAGATGATTTTGAACTTGCATTGAAGGGTTATTATGACTCAATTCATCATGACAAAAGACCTGCTTCTGGAAGGAAAAGAAGGATTAAGAAAACTGATCTAAATCACTTCCATGCAGTTGATTCCCTACAGGATTCTAAGAAAGGAGGAGCAGCTTTACTTGGCGTTTGTCGAGGAAAGGTGCACCCACAATTCTGCTCATCCCTTATTTTACTATTTTAGACATTCTTAAAAATTATATACTTGCTATTTGATTTTCGCTACACTTAAGAAAATTAGAAGTGCTGCAGTAGTACAGTTATTGGCATAATTTATACACGAGGAAATTAGTATTTTCGTTTTGATCTATTCCATTCCATTCCAAAAAAAAGGAGCATGAAACCATTCCATCATATTCTTATCTTAGATAATTTCAAACAAAACATTAGGATTAATTTCTTATCTTATACTAGTCTTTTATATTATCTTACAGTTGGGTTTTATACTTTTTAATTACTATCATGTTTTATTTTCCTGTTTGATTAGAATAAGAAGTTTAGAATTAGTATACATTAACTTCAAGGCTTAGTCTTTTTTATCATAATATCAAAAAATAAATAAACATAATCATATCATAATTCAAAACTTTTATTTTGTCTCTTTTCTCCTTTATCTAAAACTCTATAATGTAAACAGTAATCAACCGCAAATTTCTTAACCAGCAAGGCAATCCAGCTCCTTCTTTGTGCTTCATTTAATTAAAATAAGCAGTTATCAAAAAAAACTTAAATGTTAGTATTTTAAATTGTTAAAAATAAAGAAATGTCTACTTACCCTATTTGCAAGATAAAAAGTGGACACATATCGGTCTGTTTAAGTTTATTATTTTATAATATTAATATTAATTTTCCATTTTTAGCTTTATTATTAATATTTTGTATTTATTAGATTTTTTTTGTATTTTATGTAAATATAAATAATACATTAAGCATGTTTAAAGGTTACATTTAATCTTTTTTTTTGTTGTGAATTTACATATTTTTTATTTTTATTTTTGACAAAATTTTTTTATATTTTTTTTATTTTATATTTTTTTGAATTTCTTTATTTTTTTAAATTTAAATTTTTATTAAATTTTAAATTATTGCTATAGGGGTGAATGCAGAAACAAAGCTCTTTGCCAATCCTATTGGTTTATCCTATGTCTTAACAAACAAACACCATAATAAGGAAAAATTTGATGGCTTATAATATCTCGTTTCTGTTATCCTAATTATCAAACTGACCCTGTGTAGTTGAGACATAGTTTCACCATTTTATACAATGTTCTCTCTTATTTAACATATAACTTCAGCATAAATGTGCAAATGACATCATTATATGATTGTATTTTATATAATCCTTGCAGGTTTCTGAAGGAATTGATTTCTCTGATGATAATGCCAGAGTAGTTGTATCCTTCTTTCTAAATTTTATTGTTCACTTTATGGAGGGGGAGATATCCAGGTCTTATTACCCAATGGTGTATCTTGAATGGATTAAAATAAGATTATTTGCAGATTTTTAAAATAAATATAAAGGTTAAGTATTATGATTATTGCGATTAGTAAAGTGGTAAAATTGTAGCTAGCCTACAATGGTTTTGATTACTGAGTATAGGCGCTCCAATTTTAATAATCAACGTAATTTTTAACTAAAACTAAAAATTGTACATTCTTGACAATCTCAGATTATTGTTGGTATCCCATTTCCAAACATGTAAGAGTCCTTTCTTTTTTCTTATGAATATTCTTGATAAAGGACCTACAGTGGAAATACATTCCTCTGACTGCCTGATTTATTATAACAGAAATGATATTCAAGTTGCTCTAAAGAAAAAGTATAACGACACTTTCAAATCATCTAAACAACTCTTAGGTGGAAATGAGTGGTACTGCCACCAAGCATTCCGAGCTTTAAATCAAGCAGCAGGTAAAACTTTGTTCTGATTTATGTATCATATTTTAAACCAAGGGAGATTTTATTTTTCTACTATTTTAGCTATATTTGTTTTACCTTGTGCTTTTTGTAGGGCGGTGTATACGGCATAGACTTGATTATGGAGCAATCATCCTATTGGGTAATCATGCTGAACTGCCAATTATTTTAGTTCTCTTCCCCCTTTTATCTTGTTTCTGTCCTTAGATTCAGAATTTAGAAACTGGTTTTTAAATTTGGAAGGGAAGGTGAAATTAGCTAAGTTTTCTAGAGTATGCAATACGACCTTGGTGGTTGCAGTATATGGGTCTACAGCAGCACTAGATCGAAATTTAAAACTTTTATCTTTGCATTAACTTGTTCAAAACTTATTCCTTCAAGTTTATTTTGGATTTTTGTAGACACCATACCATTGGTGAATACTGAATAACCATGTTTTTGGTTTAGATTCTCTAAAGTATGGGTACTCCAAAATTCATGCCGTACTCGGTACCATACCTGGTAGTTGCGGGTAAGTACCGAGTATGCACCAAAATGAATTTTTAAAATAAAAATTTGGGTACTTGTTTAAAACATACCCGCGGTTTAATAAATAAATATACATTTATCTTTTATTACAAAAAATTACTCCCTCCGGTCCTATATATAAGAAACAATTTACTTTTTAGATACATTAAGAATTTGATGTATTGTATTGACTTGGGACCTGGGAGTATGCTCCTCCTCGAGGTCTCAGGTTCGATTCTCTCCAGTGACAATTTAGGTGGGTTAGTTTAGCTTCTTCAAAAAAAAAAAGAATTTGATGTATCTAGTCTATATTATTGACTAGATACATCAAGTTCTCAATGTATTTAAAAAGAGAATCTTTTCTTATATATAGGACCGGAGGGAGTATAACATTAGATTTTGTTAATTCTTTTTTTATGATGTTGAGACTTTTCCTATCATATTGTATATTATTTCTCAATTTTTTAATATAGAAAATAACATTTCTCCGACTCCTATTTTTCTAATTCTATTTTGATTTGTGTTAGCAATTTATGAAACACGTTTCCTTGTATGTTTTTTGTTCAATTTTATACTTAAGGAAATGTTTCATTTGTATATTTTTAACGTACCCATACCTTAGCTTTTCTAAAAATCACGTATCTTGTACCTGTATCCATGCGACATAGTTTAGTATAAAGTTATTGTTTCCTTGTCTTTTCCCATTTTTGTAGTGTGGTTTATTGATATTGTTCTTGGACCATTTTATCATAATTGGTGTAAATATTATTGTGGAATTAGATGAACGCTTTTGTGAAGAAAGGAATAAAGCATTTATTTCGAAGTGGTTAAGAAGACCCTTGAGAGTGTATGACAATTTTGATGTGTCACTGGAGGGACTAAAATCATTCTTTGAGAATGCAAAGGTACATGATGTGTTGGCTTAGATTTTCCTTGATATAGTTCTCCCTGTTACTCTTCCAGGCTTGGTAGAATTACTGATGTGTTTAACTTGCTGTAGGAGAGGTATGGTACGAATACAGTCCACCCCACAAAGAATTTGGACTTAAATGGTATTGATGGTGTTCAAAACAAGGGTGGAAATATGAGGTTTACTAGGAAGAAAAATCACAAATTGAACAAGTCTAGGAATGGAGGTGATAAAGAAACATCAGTTATTGAGGATAACATCTCTATTCCCATATCAAGTTCTCACAATCTTGCTGAAAGTCAGCCACCAGCTCAAAGGAATAGTAACACATACAATATAAAAGACCAGATTAACCTAGAATGCTGTAATCTGACAGAAAGGTATTCTTATTTTCGCCCTTGTTTTTCAACCTGTTATTTTAATCGGATGGTGTGTTTTTTGGCAACTAAAACCTAATGTTGAACATGTCCAATTTAAGGAGTCGGTGTTGACTATAATCATTATTTGGTTATAGCACCAAGTTTGTGTTCTTTGGCCTTCGTATAATCGTTATAAATACAACCTTGTGTAGTCTGATTAGATAAACAGAAAATACGATACCAAGACCTGGATTAACTATTTTGTTAAAGTGTAATCTTAAAAGTAGGATTTTACCTCCATCAAAAAAAAAGAGAGTAGGATTTTACCGCATGCTTATATGCCTTTCTATCATGTTTTGGGTAGGGAATATTTGTGGTTTTCAATTTGGGATGAATGGCCAACCTCAGTATCTTAATTCTCAGCTGCATCTGGACAAAAGTTGTTACTTTTTCATCTACTAAAAAGCTTTAGATTTCATGGGGCATTTTCTCTAACATTTACACATGATGAAACCTCCATTTTCAGGGATAGCCCATGTTTAGATATTGGCAGCGATGCTGGCAGCTCCGATTACTCTAAGGATAACAATTCTGATTCCACCATAGTTGAGGCTTCTGCTCGATTTGCAATGGATCACTTGTCAAGTTTTCCGGTGTCTTCAACTACTGGAAGTAAAATATCAATAACAGTCACTCCTGAAAAGAGTGTAACTGCAAATAATATTCCAGAAACAGAATCATCTTTGAATTTGAGTGTTAATTCTCACAATGAGAAAAGAAGAAAGCCCATGGTCATACCATTTATAAACCTCAATGAAGAAGAAAACAATGACACATCTTGTGTCAGCACTCCTACATGGTACACAAAAAGCTCATTGGAAGTTAAAGAGGCAACTCATGGAACTGAATGTAGTTATGGGAAAATTTTAAACTCACAATCTCCTCAGTTACCAACAAGCAATTTACCTGGTTCATGTTCATTAACCGTCCCTCTACTAGACAAAAGATTACAGTTATTTTGTTCACTCTGCAAAAAACCCTTGGGACGACAAGAGAACCATCTATATCTTACATGCTCTTTGATTTCATCATCAAAAGTTCACTTGAGATTCCTTTTGAAAAAGAGACTGGAAACTTACACTGCTGATACAGAAAACAGCGTACCAGTTATTGTTACTGATTCTTCATTTGTTGATCAACGTATTATCTGTAGAATACCTAAAAGTACACTGGAACAGGGTATATGGTGTCTAGAAGATGGGTGTGTATTCAGCACGATTTTTTGTCCCTTCTGCAGTAATACCAACACTTTGCTCGGAGTTAAGATCATGGCAACAAATTCATCAAATGTTCAGTTACTTGACAAGGTGAATTTTAGAACCAACATGAGACAGCTTTTTTTCACCTGCGCTTGAATCTAAAGTCTGACTGTACTTTTTGTATCATTATTTGCTGTTTCGACTGGTCCAGTTCTGAGCTATGTCAAATTTTCTATTTGCTGTTCTTTTAATTGTAGTATTTACTAACATATTCTCCCCCAGATATTGTTTTTCTTTGATTCTTTGGAAGTGAAAAACCCGGAGGAAACAGGAAAAAGTGCTTCAGAGAAAGTGGTAAGATTAAATCATATCCTCTTTCAAAGTTTCATCTTTACTTATGAAATTGTTGTGATATATAAATAGCTAGATAACCTCCTTGAAATTGCTATAGGATTTTTTTCCATTTATCGACTCTAGCATGGACGGAGTTGCTGCCTTAAATTCCTTTGAGAAATATTCTTATGTTCCCCAACTAGGGAAATCAGAAGTCTGGAGGTCTAGAAAATGAAAGGTCAAAATTTGAACAATCCTTTAAGCAATTTTTTATTGGTGGTTTTCTTTTGTCTCAGATTTGTCTTATTTTAAAATGCTGCAGCCAAGACTAAGAGGTTGCATTATGCAGAAGGTTGAGGGCTTGAGGCTAGCAAGATTGGAGTTTTGGTGCAGTTTTGGCCATAATAGAGGTAGGATGCTGCTCTCCCAAAAAATGAAATAAAAAATCATCAATTGAAATAGAAATGTTTTTCCAGACCAAAATTGTCGGATTTGGATCCTCTCCAGCCCTTCCTTTCATGTTCATTCTGCCATCATCATCTCAGCCATTCATTCATTTTTTTTCTCTCCACTTATTTTTCTTTCTTCTTTGTGGTCAAGTAACTGTTGGATTAGAAAAAGGAGGGAGGGCAAAAAAAAAATGCAGGAGAGGATCCGTTTCCAATATGGTCCTATGCTTGCCGTTAGAATTACATTTTCTTAAATTTCTGTACTGTATTGCCTTTAAGTGGCCCTAAGTTAGCTTTATCCTATATATGCAGAGCTGATTTTAGGGGATGTTGGGATTTATTTCCAACACTTTCCTGCCTTCAAGTTATGCCGCTAAGGCTCACTGCACGCAATAACATGGATAACCAGGTATCAACATGTGTTGGTAGTCCAAGAAGAGGATCTCAAAGTTAACCCAAAGATAACGGAATGACAGACATGTAGTGCAGTGGAGTTAGTGTCCATATAGCAAGTTGTAAATAGTTCTGTTTTGTACATTTTTTTGGAAGACGAATCATGGCTTTACTTACATATCCTGCTGACTCATTATTTTATGGTTCAATTCACCTGTACAGCATTTCCAATAGTGCTGACCTCCCTAACTCATGAAACTCCTACGACTAGTGGTATATCATGTAAAGCTCGATTTTAATTTGATAAATTAAAGTTCTAGTGTCCAAACTCCGGTCTTGAAAGTTTATAGGCATGATTGCAGAACTGTAAGTAACTAGCGCATCAATAATGCCAAGGCAAATTGTAGTGATTGTGTTGATGATTGTATTCAACACCAATTTTGTTTGCAAAAGATAATGATATAAAATAACTCGTTCAAAAGTAGTACACGAGGTTTGCCAATGAGAGAACTTAAGAATAGAGAAGACTTCATAAGAGATTGAATGAAAATCATTAGAACATTTAATATATAGGGAAGAAAAATTGTCACCAAAGTTACCAAAAAAAGAAAAATTGTCACCAAATAATGTTTTTTTGATTGGCAAAATTTTATTAATCAAGCTAGCTCCATAACAAGACACAAGATGTACAAAAGAAACAAAAGGATCGAAAAAGACCCAAAAGATACAAATAAACACACGGGAAGCGGCAAACCACTAAAACCAAACAACCATAACCCTCCCCTCCTCACAAGACCAGACCCGAAGCCAACAAAAACCAGCAACATAAATCAAACCGTCACCCCCCAAACACTAACATCAGCTCGCATATAATTGTAAGTTTGCAACAGACTACAAGGTTCTCCAAACAAGCACCACCATGCACAGAGCAAAACCCCAAAACCAAACAGCACCACAATTTAACACCTTAAACAATCTCCCGGGTCCCATGACCAGTTGTAGAACAAGCAAGCAACACCTTCAAACGAGCAAGACTCCATTTCCAACTCAACACTTTAATATTTTTCACCAAAACATTTGCGTCAAACATACCATTTGCGAAAATCTTATCGTTGCGCGCCTTCCAAATAGATCAAATGGTAGCATGCCAAATCATCACAAAACCCTCCCTCACCTTGTTACGCGCCCCATCCCTCAGAAGCTCAAGTAACTTAGGCAACGACGACGACATCACAGTCTCCACTCCAATCCACCTAAAAATATCATACCACACCGACGTAGCACAAGAAAAATGCAAAAAGAGATGAATAGAGGACTCCAAGGCATCAACACAACTCGCATACTCTTGGGGCATCCGGGGTGAGAATGCCACGAGAATCAAGATCAATCATTGTCGGGATCCTATCATAAACACGTTTCCAAGAGAAAGTTGTTACCTTAGACACTATATGTGGTCATCACCTAAGTGAAATCACAAACACACTATATGTGTTGGAATCAAATATTCTACAAAAAAATTGATTAGAAAAGCATTTTATTCATTTTGTTAGTTTTTTAATGATTTTTGTGTGTTATGGACCACGATTTATGAAAATTTTAATCTCGGTAAAAATTAAGACTTGTTTAAATCATCACCTAAGTGGAATCATAAACACACTATATGTGTTAAGATCGAAGATTGTACAAAAAATTGATTAGAAAATAATTCTATTTATTTTGTTAATTGTTTAACGATATTCATCGGTTATAGACCACGAATTATGAATTTTTTTCAATCTCAAAGATTCTACAAATAATTGATCAGAAAAGCATTTTATTCATTTCCTTAGTTTTTTCTAACGATTTTTCTGGCTTATAGACCACGAATTTTGAAATTTTTTCAATCTCGGTTAAAAAATAAAAATTGTTTTATTCATCACCTAAGTGGAATCACAAACACACTGTATGTGTCGGGATCAAAGATTCTACAAAAAATTGAATAGAAAATCATTTTTTTATTTCCTTTTTTTTAAACGATTTTCGTGGGTTATAGACCACGAATTATGAAAAAATTTCAATATAATTAAGACTTAATTGATTCATCACATAAATAGAATCACAAACACACTATATGTGTTTTGATCAAAGATTCTACAAAAAATTGATTAGAAACACATTTTATTCATTTTGTTAGTTTTTTAACGATTTTGATGGGTTATAGACCATGATTTATGAAAATTTTCAATCATAGTTAAAAATTAAGACTTGTTTGATTCATCACCTAAGTGTAATAATATACACACTATATGTGTTAGGATCAAAGAATCTACAAAAAATTGATTAGAAAATAATTCTATTTATTTGTTAGTTTTATAACGATATTCCTGGGTTATAGACCACGAATTAAGAATTTTTTCAATATCGATTAAATATTAAGACTTGTTTGATTTATTATCTAAATGAAATCAAAAACACATTATATGTGTTAGGATCTAAGATTCTACAAAAAATTGATTAGAAAAACATTTTATTCATTTTGTAAGTTTTGTAACGATTTTCGTGGGATATAGACCACAATTTATGAAATTATTTCAATCTCGGTATAAAGTTATGATTTGTTAATCTCTTCCTAAAATACATAAAAAATAAACACTTCCTGAAATTGAATTACGAAACATAAAGAAAGGGTAAAAAGTTACTTTCCTGAAATATGAGAAAACAAGAAGAAAAATTACATTTCTTCCGTTCCAATGCTACCGCTGATATGATCTGATCTGCCTGCCAACGATATGCTATCGCCGCTCCAATGTATCTCACACGGATATGTATCCTATCTCCCATGGCTGCACTACCAGTTCTTCCTATTAACAATAGTGATACCAAAGAGAAAGGAGGCTAGGGTTTCAATAGAATTATAATGGCATTGCTTACTAAAATAATAGTTACAATAGAATATATATATAAAACCCTAATGGACTATGCTATACTAATTTGGAAAGCCCAATAACCTAATTCTAATAATCTAACATTTCCCCTCAAACTCACGATGCAACAGGAAGCATCGAGAGTTTGCCAAACAAAAAAAAAACGAAAAACACACCTAATAATATAAACTCAACATTTTATTTCTAATACCACCCTTCAAGCTCAAGCTCACTGAGCTTTAAGCTTGTACAAATTTAACCCTTAATATAAACGAAACTAACTAATAGAGTAGTCAACCAAGAGAAGCATCCAAAGTGAGTAACCAAAAGAGAAGAGACAACAACCAAATAGAAATAGGAGCAACCAAAGAGAGAAGTCATCCAACAAAAGAAATCAGCAGAGAGAAGCAACCAGACGAAATTCAGACAAAAGAATTATCAGGGAGAAGCAATCATACAGAAGAAAACATCAGAGAGAAGAACCAAACGAGAGAGAAGTGCAACCAAAGAAGGGACAACAACCAAAGAGATAGAGAGATAACATATAAGGATAAGAAACATAGTCAAAGAGGGGAACCAACAACAAAGACAGAATCAACCAAAGAAGAACCAATCAAAGAGAAAAATCAACATACCAACAGAGAGAAGCATTCAAAAGAGAGAAACATCAATCTAAGAGAAGAATCAAAACAACAATAGACAAAACTCCGCAGCTTGATTATGGCATGTCCCAATCAGCCTCTTGCATTGTGGATCCAGAAGAATTAGAGAGATTCAAACCTTTTACAAAGGAGCAGAAGAATTAGCTCTGATACCATATTAACAATAGTGATACCAAAGAGAAAGGAGGCTAGGGTTTCAATAGAATTATAATGGCATTGCTTACTAAAATAATAGTTACAATAGAATATATATATAAAACCCTAATGGACTATGCTATACTAATTTGGAAAGCCCAATAACCTAATTCTAATAATCTAACACTTCCTTTCTCTTGATCGTCTCTTCTCTCCACCATTGCAACAACAACGGCACCACTACAACAACAACAACAACAGAAAGAAACAAGAAACATAAAGAGAAAGAGAAAGAATGTATATTTTAATTTAAGAATCGAATCCTTGCACAAGAATCTTTTGTTAGAAATAAAAATTAAGGATCTCCACGTATACTCCCTCCAACGGCAACAAAATATAAGGATCGAGTACTTAGCCTCTAAGTAACCAGCGATAAAGTTGCTCTTATAGTTCACGAACTGTGGGATTTTTTAAATCTCGATGTAAAATTAAGATTTGATTGATTCATCACCTAAATGGAATCACAAACACACTATATGTGTTGGGAATGAAGATTATACAAAAATGCATTCGGAAAACCATTATATTCATTTAGTTAGTTTTTAACTTTTAAAGATTTTAATGGGTTATAGTTCTCATATTGTGGGAGTTTTTCAATCTCGGTGAAAAATTAAGATTTGATAGACTCCTCACGTAAATGGAATCACAAACACACTATATGTATTGGAATTAAAGATTCTTCAAAAAATTCATTCAAGAACCATTGCATCTGTTTAGTTAATTTTGTAACGATTTTTGTGGGTTATAATTCACGAATTGTGGGATTTTTCTAATCTTAATGAAAAATTAAGAATTGTTTGATTCTTCACCTAAATAGAATCACAAACGCACTATATGTGTTTGGCTTGAAGATTCTTCAAAAAAATTATTCGAAAAACTATTTTGATCATTTCGTTATTATTTTAAAGATTTTTGTGGGTAACAGTCCACGAATTGTGGGAATTTTTCAATCTCAAATAAAAATTTAGAATTGTTTGATTTCTCATCTAAATAGAATCACAAACACACTATATGTGTTAGGATTGAATATTCTTTAAAAAATGCATTCGGAACACCGTTATATTCATTTAGTTAATTTTTTAACGATTTTCATGTGTTACAGTTCACAAATTGTGGGATTTTTTGAACCTCGGTGAAAAATTAAGATTTGGCAAATGCTAAAAAGTGCACCCGGTGCACTCTTTAAACCCTTTAAATAGTAAATTTTTATAGAATTTGTATAAAGTCAATGCATTGAAAATTGTGCTGTTTAACTTTTTCAATAAATAATTTCTTTAAATAGTATGCTTAAAGAGTGCACCTGGTGCACTCGTTAGCAAGACCCTTAAGATTTAATTGATTCCTCACCAAATGGAATCAAAAACACTCTATATGTGTTGGTATTGAATATTATTCAAAAAGTACATTCGAAAATCATTTTATTCATTATGTTAGTTTTTTTAACGATTTTCGTGAGTTATAGTCCACGAATTGTTTGAATTTTCCAATCTTAATGAAAAATTAATATTTGTTTGATTCATCACCTAAATGTAATCACAAACACTCTATATGTGTTGGTATTGAATATTATTCAAAAATTCATTCGAAAAACCATTATATTCATTTGGTTAATTTTTTAATGATTTTTGTGGGTTATAGTTCAGGAATTATGGTATTTTTTCAACCTTGGTGAAAAATTAAAATTTGTTTTATTCCTTACCTAAATGGAATGACATACACACTATATGTTTTGGGATTAAAAAATGTGCAAAAAATTCAATCGAAGAACCATTTTATTTATTTTGTTAGTTTTTTAACGATTCTCATGGATATAGTCCACAGATTATGATATTTTTTCAATGTCGGTGATAAATTAAGATTTGTTAGATTCATCACTTAAATGGAATCACAAACACACTATATTGTTGTGATTGAATGTTCTTAAAATAATTAATTCGAAAAGATGTTGTTACTTTGTTTTCAAATTATAGATACTAAGACAATTATATCAGATTGATGAGAATTAGAAATTAAAATATATCCAAAGTATTATAATGCTAAAATATTTTTCACACTTAACATATACTTGTAAAATATAATTTTTTTTTTTTCTCTATCTAAGATGGATAAAAGTAAAAGATATAAGAGCTTGCGAGAGAGAGAAGAGGTTCTCACAATGAAAAACAAAAAAAATGTATATAGTACTTGTTCGGTCAATTTTAGTTACAAAGAAATAAATTTTTAGATAGCTGCAGTTGCCCACATGCAAGAGCAATTTCTCACAACTATTGAGTCGAGACCTGACTCGCATCCGAGCAAATTCTTCCATGTATGTGCGATTATGTCGATTTAGATTTGGGTTGCGGGTTTGTGCTTATCCCTACCTAAAGCAAGGAAAAAAACCACGAAATCCTTCAATGAAATCATGGATTAGTGGTTTAAGGATTTCATGGTCTCCTTATTTTGTGGTTTCGTGATGTCATGGTTTCATTCGTGGTTTGAAACAATTTCTTGGTGTAGGGTTTTTCGTGGTTTCAAGGATTTTGTGCTTTCATTCGTAGTTTAGGGTATTTGCAATTGTGGTTTCAAAGCATTCCGTGGTTTAGGGTATTTTTTTGGTTTCATTCGTGGTTTAGGGATATTCGTGGTTTAGGGTATTTGCATTTGTGGTTTCAATGTGTTTCGTGGTTTAGGGTATTTTGTGGTTTCATTCGTGGTTTAGGGTTTAGGGTTTAGGGTTTAGGGTTTAGGGTTTAGGGTTTAGGGTTTAGGGTTTAGGGTTTAGGGTTTAGGGTTTAGGGTTTAGGGTTTTAGGGTTTAGGGTTTAGGGTTTAGGGTTTAGGGTTTAGGGTTTAGGGTTTAGGGTTTAGGGTTTAGGGTTTAGGGTTTAGGGTTTAGGGTTTAGGGTTTAGGGTTTAGGGTTTAGGGTTTAGGGTTTAGGGTTTAGGGTTTAGGGTTAGGGTTTAGGGTTTAGGGTTTTAGGGTTTAGGGTTTAGGGTTTAGGGTTTAGGGTTTAGGGTTTAGGGTTTAGGGTTTAGGGTTTAGGGTTTAGGGTTTAGGGTTTAGGGTTTAGGGTTTAGGGTTTAGGGTTTAGGGTTTAGGGTTTAGGGTTTAGGGTTTTAGGGTTTAGGGTTTAGGGTTTAGGGTTTAGGGTTTAGGGTTTAGGGTTTAGGGTTTAGGGTTTAGGGTTTAGGGTTTTAGGGTTAGGGTTTAGGGTTTAGGGTTTAGGGTTTTAGGGTTTAGGGTTTAGGGTTTAGGGTTTAGGGTTTAGGGTTTAGGGTTTAGGGTTTAGGGTTTAGGGTTTAGGGTTTAGGGTTTAGGGTTTAGGGTTTAGGGTTTAGGGTTTAGGGTTTAGGGTTTAGGGTTTAGGGTTTAGGGTTTAGGGTTTAGGGTTTAGGGTTTAGGGTTTAGGGTTTAGGGTTTAGGGTTTAGGGTTTAGGGTTTAGGGTTTAGGGTTTAGGGTTTAGGGTTTAGGGTTTAGGGTTTAGGGTTTAGGGTTTAGGGTTTAGGGTTTAGGGTTTAGGGTTTAGGGTTTAGGGTTTAGGGTTTAGGGTTTAGGGTTTAGGGTTTAGGGTTTAGGGTTTAGGGTTTAGGGTTTAGGGTTTAGGGTTTAGGGTTTAGGGTTTAGGGTTTAGGGTTTAGGGTTT